>FR990064.1:155196-277696 GCA_905404095.1 Glaucopsyche alexis | reverse complement strand
ATAACGCTTATAGAATTGTCCTACATGATGCCTACCACCGGTTCAGAAACTAGCCCGGCGAGAAGAACCGGCGTAAGAAACTCGCACGGGGCCACCTTTTAGCAAAAAGATGGGAAAATTGTTCTTTTCAAAAAATTTTTTTACAATGTTGTAACTTAATCTATATAACATTAGTCATAAGTACAAAGAATATACTTAAGTACATAAAAGCAGCCTTGCATGGGGCCATCTTATTCCCAAGGTGTGCAATCGTTAATGAAATCACTGACTTTATAATAAGCTTTAGCACACAAACGTTCTTTAACAGCTTTTTTAAATTTATTAATGGAAAGATTTTGAACGTTTTCTGGGATTCTATTGTAAAGGCGTATACATTGACCTTTAAAAGATTTACTTACTTTACTAAGTCTGATCACTGGTATTTCTAACTTGTTCCTATTTCTAGTATTCCTACAATGTGTGTCACTTTTCTTTTTAAAATTCGTTAAATTCTTTCTGACATACAACACATTGTCCAAAATGTATTGAGAAGCAACGGTCAGAATACCTATTTCTTTAAATTTTTCTCTCAGAGATTCAAAACATGACATCTTATAAATAGAACGTATAGCTCGCTTCTGTAGCACAAATATTGTATTAATGTCCGCAGCGTTTCCCCATAGAAGGATGCCATATGACATTATACTATGAAAATAACTGAAATAAACTAGCCGCGCTGTATCCTCATCGGTAATTTCTCTAATTTTTTTGACTGCATATGCTGCAGAACTGAGATTATCTGCCAGATTTGCAATATGGGGACCCCACTGTAATTTACAATCTAGTGTTATTCCTAGAAATACAGTGGTGTCCACTAAGTTCATTTTCTCATCATTTAATAGTATATTGGTTTGTGCCTGCCTAACATTTGGGAGGCTAAACTTTAAACATTTTGTTTTATTTGAATTTAAAAGTAAATTATTAACATTAAACCAATGTACCATTTTTGAGAGAGCACTATTTACCTCGTCATAATTTGACTGTCGTCGCTTCACATTAAAAATTAGTGAAGTGTCATCGGCAAAGAGTACTATCTCATGCTTATCTTTAACTAGATAAGGAAGGTCATTTATATAGATGAGAAAAAGTAACGGGCCTAAAATTGACCCTTGTGGCACACCTAGTTCAATTTTGGTCCCAGTAGACCTTGTAGAATTAATTTCTACTCTCTGCGTTCTATTTTTAAGATAAGAATCTAAAAGTTTAAGTGCTGTGTCCCTTATACCGTAATGGTATAATTTTCTGACCAACGTAGCATGCTCAACACAGTCGAAAGCCTTGGATAGATCACAAAAGACACCAAGTGCATCATGCGATCCCTCCCAGGCCCCAAATATGCTGCATAGAAGACTGATGCCTGCGTCTGTTGTGGACCGACCTTTAGTAAACCCGAATTGGTTACTATGTAATAAATTATTTATGTTAAAGTGGGCTAGCAATTGATTTAAGATTATTTTCTCGAAAATTTTACTGAAAGTCGGTAGTATAGATATTGGTCTATGTTTCATTAGGTCAGGGAACACACCATTCTTTATACAATTATTGAAAACTAAGGCTAGATAGGGGGCAATGATGTCAATTATTGATTTTATAACTTTTATAGACATACCCCAGAGATCGGTAGTATTTTTAATATTGAGTAATTTGAAGGTGTTAATAATATCTCTGGAGTCAATTTCTTTAAAATTAAAATTGTCATCACATTCCTTGACATTTTCTCTGAGTATTTTTTCAGCAACTGCAGGTGAAGAATTTAAATATTTTGTAGTTGAGACCGGAATGTCAGCAAAAAATTTTTCGAAGATTGTCGCAACCTCTAGGTCAGAATTTACCTTTTTATTATTAATACAAAGTTCAAATTTAGAGTTACGACTGCCTTTACCTCTTCCAGTCTCATCTGCAATTATCTTCCAAGTGGTTTTCACTTTATTTTTAGCGTTCATTATTTTTTCTTTAATGTGAAGTGCCTTCGCTGCTTGACATACTTTTTTAAAAATTTTTGAGTATTGCTTGACATATAGTTTAAAAGATTCACTCCTATTAAATGTCTTTTCGTTATACAAATCATATAATCTCTGCTTACTTATTATAATTCCTGCAGTTGCCCAGGTTTTAAAATTACTTTTTCTATTATTTAAATTGACCGTTTTAGAAGTAAATACAGAGTTATACTGGGTTCTTATTATTTTAAATAGTTTATGAAATGCTTCATCTGAGCTATTAAACCCATCTAACTGTTGAATATTTCAAACTAATTTACCTCTAAATTTCTCAATACGTTTTATATTCACAGGAATATAAACAAGCTTTTCTTGAGGTTTATTTTCACAATTAATATTAAATGAAGCAAATTGTCCACAGTGATCAGAGCTAAGCGCATTAATTTTTTTTTTTTTTTTTTTTTTTTTTTTTTTTTTTTTTTTTTTAAAGAACAAAAAAGTACCAAGGATAAGTTAAATATTGTTGAGAAAGAAAATGTTGAATTGAGATTTAGGGTGAATGATCTTACTAACAAAATAAATTATATGGAGCAACAATCTCGTGCAAATAATATAGAAATACAATGTTTACCAGAATTATTATTTTTAAACAAAAAATTAAACCGACTTCCAAAGTAAAAATACACAAAAAAGTATGAAATAAAACTTAATCTCTAAATAATTCCCCTTTCAAATTCGGCTAAAATTTTTACTATTTCTCTACTCAATCTTCTTAATTTTGAAATCGGCACCAGCCCAAACAATATTCTACAATATTTTATACAACTTACGTTCATATTTGCTGGTACCGACTTCAAAATTAATAAGATTGAGTAGAGAAATAGTAAAAATTTTAGCCGAATTTGAAAGGGGAATTATTTAGAGTTTAAGTTTTATTTCATACTTTTTTGTGTATTTTTACTTTGGAAGTCGGTTTAATTTTTTGTTTAAAAATAATAATTTCACCCTTTTTAGTGATATATTTTGTTAAGTTATTATTAATACGTCTTAAGAACGTCTAAACTAAACGATCGAATGTATAATTAAATACTCGCCAAGCTTCCATTAGGTATTGCTATTAAGATGATGATGATGATTACTGTAAGTTATAAAGTGGCATATGCTTGCAGTTCTTTAAACAATGCCGAAATTTCCAAACGCATATCTTTAAAGACTGAGGAGTTCTGTACAGTGCTTTTGGATCCAGGGTACACCTAGGTACAATATCTTATTTTTTTGGTAGTATATGCTTGTGTTACTTCAGTAAAAGTCAAAATCACTATATGTGTGGATATAAATTTTGAGGAGTTCCCTCGATTCCTCATGGCTCGCATCATCAGGTTTCCACTTTAGTGGCTAAAGGACTAATTTCGAATTAAACCCTTTACAACAACAAAAGAATTTTGCAAATAGGTTCATAAACGGCAGAGTAATGTTCAATGATCTCCGTGTTAGTGTAAAATACTATGAGAAATACCTTTTATATCATCATAATCTGATGATGTATGGTGTGATAGTGGTGATGATGATGATGAATACTCTAACTGACAAGGTGGCATATGCTTGCAGTTCTTTAAACAACGCCGAAATCCCCAAACATGTATCTATAAGGAGTCAGGAGTTCTATTCTGTACTTTTGGATCCAGGGTATATCTTGGAGCAAAATCTTACTTTTTGGTAGCATATGCTTGAACTACTTCAGAAAAAGTCAAAATCACCATATGTGTCCATATAAATTTCGAGGAGTTCCCTCGATTCCTCATGGATCCCATCATCAGGTCACCACTTTGATATCAAAAGGACCAATTTGGGATTACACCCTATACATCACACAAAAAATTTTGAAAATCGGTCCACAGGCGGCGGAGTAATCGTTGAACATACAAAAAAAATAAAATAAAAAAAAATATATACAGCCGAACGTATAACCGCCTCCTTTTTTGGGAAGTCGGTTAAAAACGTAATGAAAATTTATTAAATATAGTAAAGAAGCTCGGTACAACTTTTAACTATGAATTGGTTGATAACACCATATTACACTGCACTCGAGTTGCCAAACTCTAATCCAACAGTTCTCGTCCGCGGTCGATAGTCGTACAATTTGCAAGTCCTCGTATACGCGATAATTTTTTGGCGCCATGTGTAAAATTTAGCAAAGCCAATTCTCAAAACAAATTAAATACTTCTCATCTAGAATTTCCCGGAAATAAGGTTCCTATCTCAGAATACAGAAACATCCAGAATGAGTGTTCTTTTTTTTTTTTTTTTTTTTATGTAATGAACCAGGAAACGAGCAGACGGATCGCCTGATGGTAAGCGATTACCGCCGCCCATGGACACTCGCAGCAACAGAAGAGTTACACTTGTAACTCCTCTGGTGCTGCGACTTGCGTTCCTGATCCTTAAAATCCCCAATCCCCCCATGGGCCTCCGGTAACCTCACTCACTCGGCGAAACACAACGCAAGCGTTATTTCACGCCGGTTTTCTGTGAGGTCGTGGTATTTACCCGGTCGAGCCGGCCCATTCATGCCGAAGCGTGGCTCTCCCACAGTTCGATCACATTTGTACGCAGCGCACTGTGTCCAAAACCATGGCGAAACACCGCCCCGCCCGCTCTTCACCTCCCCGCGTAAGGTTACCAGCGCAACACAACATTACCTCTTTATGGGGTAAATTAAAATTTTATGTATGACTACAAATAGTGAATTATTACAAATAGAAAATTTAAACTATAGATTTCCGCCTGCGGCTTCGTTCGCGAGGAATGTAATAAAGCAATTGTTTATAAAACTAACCATTAACAACTTACACTTTAAAAAAGACTTTAACTATGTGCTATGTAAGTACCTATGTAATTATAAAGAAGAATTTCCTATCAAGGTCATGAAGAAAGTTTCCTCCGTGTCAGTGTTCCGTTATGTGCAATAAAGTAGGTACATACTTATATATTATTGTATAATTATTGTTAAATCTAATATTAACTGATTACGAAAAATTGGGTAAAATGTTCCTTTTTTTGTGGCAACACTTACAAAACAGTCGCGGTATTGTATTACGATAATAAGGTATCCCACCAAAACCATTCTGTAAAAAACTAGCCAAGTCTCGATAGAGCTGCTCGTTTATCTCTAAAAAGTAGTGAAACCTAGACAAAGTCGTTCCAAGTCTAAGGTTCCTTACTGCGATTTCTTTATTATTATAGTTAATGTTGTGTGACTTGGCCGTTGAACATTCTTTATACGTTAGTGGGTACAAGTCAATTTTGTTTACACGTAATGTATATCTGTTGTAACTACCTATGTTTGTTAAGCGAGATAATAGCCCATACTGGTATTGGTAATTGGATGCTAGTGTCTCATTTTAGGCTGTTGTTGATTGTAGAACACATGTATTGGAGCAATGGTGTCATAGAGCCCCTTTTGTACTCTTGTGTACTCTTCAACGGCCAAGTCACACAACATTAATTATAATAATAAATAAATCGCAGTAAGGAACCTTAGACTTGGAAAGACTTTGTCTAGGTTTCACTACTTTTTAGAGATAAACGAGCAGCTCTATCGAGACTTGGCTAGTTTTTTACAGAATGGTTTTGGTGGGATTTCACTTCTTTTTGTAGAAACGTTGATATTGATTTATTTTACTAGATTTTAGTGTAATTTGTTTATTTTGTGTAATTTTCGAGTAGAATAAAGTTAATCATTCGACTATTTCTTCTTGTAAACTTGTAAGTGTAAGTATAAAAGCTAGTCTAGTCTTATCCAGAGTTTTCCTTTAATTTTATTTATATGCGTATCAAAAGCAGAAGGGGAGGCATTCGCCCAGCAGTGGGACGCTACGGGCTAGATTTAATTAGAAGATGTGTCCCACTTCGCTAGGTTTTTTCAATAACAGTCGATTTTTTTATGTTTAAATTTCTGCGTTCTGGTCTTATCCAGAGCTCCTCAAATAGGGATGCTGAAATAGGGACCTGAAAATGCGGCGAAATGGTTCCAGTAAAGAATGGTACGGAGTGTTTGCTTCGCGCTCGACTTGGCGGGGGCACTGCCGTGCCCCCAGATCGACGTTCTGGTCTTATCCAGAGGTTCTCAAATAGGGGGTTGAAAATGCGGCGAAATGGTTCCAGTAAAGAATGGCACGGCAGTGTTTGCTTCGCGCTCGACTTGGCGGGGGCACTGCCGTGCCCCCAGATCGACGTTCTGGTCTTATCCAGAGGTTCTCAAATAGGGGCCTGAAAATGCGGCGAAATGGTTCCAGTAAAGAATGGTACGGCAGTGTTTGCTTCGTGCTCGACTTGGCGGGGGCACTCCCGTGCCCCCAGATCGACGTTCTGGTCTAATCCAAAATCTTGCCAAGTCTAAGGTTCCTTACTGCGATTTCTTTATTATTATAGTTAATGTTGAGTGACTTGGCCGTTGAACATTCTTTATACTTTAGTGGGTACAAGTCAATTTTGTTTATATTTGTAACTACTTATGTTTGTTAAGCGAGATGCCCATACTGGTATTGGTAATTGGACGCTAGTGTCTCATTTTAGGCTGTTGTTGATTGTACAACACACGTATTGGAGCAATGGTGTCATGGAGCCCCTTTTGTACCCTTGTGTACCCTTCAACGGCCAAGTCACAAAACATTAACTATAATAATAAAGAAACCGCAGTAAGGAACCTTAGACTTGGCAAGATTTTGTCTAGATTTCATTACTTTTTAGAGATAAACAAGCAGCTCCATCGAGACTTGGCTAGTTTTTTACAGTATGTTTTTGGTGGGATTTCACTTCTTTTTGTAGAAACGTGGGCATATTGATTTATTTTCCTAGATTTTAGTGTAATTTGTTTATTTAATTTGTGTAATGTTCGAGTAGAATAAAATTCGAGTAGAATAAAGGGGCCTGAAAATGCGGCAAAGTGGTTCTAGTAAAGAATGGTACGGCAGTGTTTGCTTCGCGCTCGACTTGGCGGGGGCACTACCGTGCCCCCAGATCGACGTTCTGGTCTTATCTAGAGGTTCTCAAATAGGGGCCTGAAAATGCGGCGAAATGGTTCCAGTAAAGAATGGTACGGTAGTGTTTGCTTCGCGCTCAACTTGGCAGGGGCACTGCCGTGCCCCCAGATCGATTATCCTAGTTTTTATAGTTTTCCCTTTATGTGGCCATTAAACCCCAACTCTGTACCAAATTTCAGCTCTCTAAGTTTATGGGAAGTACTAGTTCTATTTTGATGATCATGAGTGAGTGAGTGAGTGAGTGAGTGTCGTAAATGCGAAACTTTGCTTTCGCTGAACTTCGGAACTAAATGACCTACAGACTTGAAATTTTGGATTTTAAGTATGTGATTATAGCTTATTGGACGACGAAAATTTCTGCGTTCTGGTCTTATCCAGAGGTTTTCAAATAGGGGCCTGAAAATGCGGCGAAATGGTTCCAGTAAAGGATGGTACGGCAGTGTTTGCTTCGCGCTCGACTTGGCGGGGGCACTGCCGTGCCCCCAGATTTCAAACAAACAAAGTTGACAGTGCGCGGATCGGCCATCGACTGACAGACTGAATATCTAACCATTCCAATTTGGAATGGTCGTGACGGCTTCACTTTCAAGCGCGTTGACGGTTTCTGTATTTTTCTGTAATTCTGTGGTTCCTATATACATTGTTGAGCACTTATCTCCCGCTAATAAAGCGTTGCACGCAGCAACCAGAGTGAAGGCCAAGGCTAAGCTACAAATATGTATGGATTCGGAATGGAAAGATATTTACCAGGAAGGATGATGTATCAGAACATATATTAATAAGAAATTTAGAATCACTTAACAAAATAAAATAACTTAAATATAAGTATATTTTTATATCTTTGAAAGTGTTTTGTGTTTATTAATATAAAATTCAATGATCTTAGTATATATTATCAGAATTGTCGTGGGTTAAGAACAATAACCTAACCAAGAGCATGTCAGGACATGTCTAAGGAGGGTTCCGTAACTATAAACGCGTAATATGCTTTTTTTTTAATTACTCCAAAAGTTACTGTCCGATTTGGTTCACAATAATTTTTCTAAAGAGTTTTTAGCATGATCTATCAGCATGGAAATTAGCAAGTTTCTATCTCCTATAGTTTAAAAATGCTAGGGGGGGGGACCAACTTACAAACTACTTTGGTGGCCGATTACTCGAAAATGGTCAACTTTATAAAAAAGTAACGTATGAAACCTTGTCTTTATTTTAAAAGACCTATTCTACAATACCCCACACGATGGGGTAGAGTGAAAAAATATTTTTCATCCCCACTTCACATGTATGGAGAGCCACCCCTAAAATATAAAATTATTATTTTTTTATGATCCCGGAACCGTGATCTATACACAATCTATAACTGAACCAAATTTCATCAATTTATATTCATAACTAGCTGACCCGGCAAACTTTGTTCTACCTTAGAGGCAATAAATGAGCAGATTTTGGATTTCATTAAGTGCAATTTTTCATTAGGATAATAGGTAGATATAATAAAAAGAAATCAATTATTTTAATGATTGTTAAAATGGGCCATGTATTTTGGTGCATGGGTTGCAATCTTCAGTAAAGCATCTTGTAATAGACGACATTTTTTGTTTTATTATCAGGCGCAAGAATAAATAACGCAGATGGTCTTCCGATCCGTGAATATGCCACATATAATTGACCAGGTGAAAAAAATGGATTTTGTCTACAAAACTTCCTCACCTTCGAATTTTCCTTTGAGTATCGTCGCGTAAATCACATTATTTGTAAATCCCTAAATCCCCTATTTACTAAATCCCCAAACATATTTTTCTGCGATAAATAGTAGCCTATGCTCTTCCTCGTAGTCTACTCTATGTCTGTGACAATTTTCATGATGATCGTTTAAGTAGTTTTACGTAAAAGTGTAAATACAGTTGTCTACAGGAGCCGTACATTTCCCGCGATAAAAAGTAGCCTATGTCCTTTCCCGTGCTCTACTTTATATCTGTGCAAAATTTCATGATGATCGGGTAAGTAGTTATGTAAAAGCGTAAATACAGTATTCCACGGGAACCGTACATTTTTATGCAATAAAGAGTAACCTATGTTCTTCCTCGTAGTCTACTTTATATCAGCGCCAAATTTCATGATGATCGGTTAAGTAGTTTTTACGTTAAAGCGTAAATACAGTATTCCACGGGAACCGTACATTTTCTGCAATAAAAAGTAGCCTATGTCCTTTCCCGTGCTCTACTTTATATCTGTGCAAAATTTAATGATGATCAGTTAAGTAGTTTTTACGTAAAAGCGTAAATACAGTATTCCACGGGAACCGTACATTTTCTGCAATAAAAAGTAGCCTATGTCCTTTCCCGTGCTCTACTTTATATCTGTGCAAAATTTAATGATGATCAGTTAAGTAGTTTTTACGTAAAAGCGTAAATACAGTATTCCACGGGAACCGTACATTTTCTGCAATAAAAAGTAGCCTATGTCCTTTCCCGTGCTCTACTTTATATCTGTGCAAAATTTCATGATGATCGGTTAAGTAGTTTTTACGTAAAAGCGTAAATACAGTATTCCACGGGAACCGTACATTTTCTGCAATAAAAAAGTAGCCTATGTCCTTTCCCGTGCTCTACTTTATATCTGTGCAAAATTTCATGATGATCGGTTAAGTAGTTTTTACGTAAAAGCGTAAATACAGTATTCCACGGGAACCGTACATTTTCTGCAATAAAAAGTAGCCTATGTCCTTTCCCGTGCTCTACTTTATATCTGTGCAAAATTTCATGATGATCGGTTAAGTAGTTTTTACGTAAAAGCGTAAATACAGTATTCCACGGGAACCGTACATTTTCTGCAATAAAAAGTAGCCTTTGTCCTTTCCCGTACTCTACTTTATATCTGTGCAAAATTTCATGATAATCGGTTAAGTAGTTTTTACGTAAAAGCGTAAATACAATATTCCACGGGAACCGTACATTTTCTGCAATAAAAAGTAGCCTATGTCCTTTCCCGTGCTCTACTTTATATCTGTGCAAAATTTCATGATGATCGGGTAAGTAGTTATGTAAAAGCGTAAATACAGTATTCCACGGGAACCGTACATTTTTATGCAATAAAGAGTAACCTATGTTCTTCCTCGTAGTCTACTTTATATCAGCGCCAAATTTCATGATGATCGGTTAAGTAGTTTTTACGTTAAAGCGTAAATACAGTATTCCACGGGAACCGTACATTTTCTGCAATAAAAAGTAGCCTATGTCCTTTCCCGTGCTCTACTTTATATCTGTGCAAAATTTAATGATGATCAGTTAAGTAGTTTTTACGTAAAAGCGTAAATACAGTATTCCACGGGAACCGTACATTTTCTGCAATAAAAAGTAGCCTATGTCCTTTCCCGTGCTCTACTTTATATCTGTGCAAAATTTAATGATGATCAGTTAAGTAGTTTTTACGTAAAAGCGTAAATACAGTATTCCACGGGAACCGTACATTTTCTGCAATAAAAAGTAGCCTATGTCCTTTCCCGTGCTCTACTTTATATCTGTGCAAAATTTCATGATGATCGGTTAAGTAGTTTTTACGTAAAAGCGTAAATACAGTATTCCACGGGAACCGTACATTTTCTGCAATAAAAAGTAGCCTATGTCCTTTCCCGTGCTCTACTTTATATCTGTGCAAAATTTCATGATGATCGGTTAAGTAGTTTTTACGTAAAAGCGTAAATACAGTATTCCACGGGAACCGTACATTTTCTGCAATAAAAAGTAGCCTATGTCCTTTCCCGTGCTCTACTTTATATCTGTGCAAAATTTCATGATGATCGGTTAAGTAGTTTTTACGTAAAAGCGTAAATACAGTATTCCACGGGAACCGTACATTTTCTGCAATAAAAAGTAGCCTTTGTCCTTACCCGTACTCTACTTTATATCTGTGCAAAATTTCATGATAATCGGTTAAGTAGTTTTTACGTAAAAGCGTAAATACAATATTCCACGGGAACCGTACATTTTCTGCAATAAAAAGTAGCTTATGTCCTTTTCCGTGCTCTACTTTATATCTGTGCAAAATTTCATGATGATCGGTTAAGTAGTTTTTACGTAAAAGCGTAAATACAGTATTCCACGGGAACCGTACATTTTCTGCAATAAAAAGTAGCCTTTGTCCTTTCCCGTACTCTACTTTATATCTGTGCAAAATTTCATGATGATCGGGTAAGTAGTTACGTAAAAGCGTAAATACAGTATTTCACGGGAACCGTACATTTTTATGCAATAAAGAGTAACCTATGTTCTTCCTCGTAGTCTACTTTATATCCGTGCCAAATTTCATGATGATCGGTTAAGTAGTTTTTACGTAAAAGCGTAAATACAGTATTCCACGGGAACCGCACATTTTACCGCGATAAATAGTATCCTATGTCCTTTTCCTGGTTCTAAGCTACCTCCCTACCAATTTTCAGCCAAATCGGTTCAGCCGTTCTTGAGTTATAAATGGTGTAACTAACACGACTTTCTTTTATATATATAGATTACAGGAGCTAGAGGCGCGGACAGACAGACAGACAGACAGACGGACAGAGTGAAACTATAAGGGTTCCTTAAGTATTACGGAACCCTAAAAATGGTGTATTTTATAGAAATATTTGTTGCAATAACTTTGATATTATAATCTTATCAGAGACATGGCTTAATAACAGTATAATGAGTACAGAACTATTCGACGAAAGGTACGTAGTTTATAGGAGGGATAGAGAAACCTCAGTCTTTGCTCGGGGTAAAGACGGTGGAGGTGTTTTCATAGCTATAAAACACTATTTAAAACCAAAACGTATCTTTAACTGGCAGAGTAATTGCGAAGATCTTTGGATTACCATAGACCCACCTTTAAAGTTTGAGTTAGTAAAATATTTTTGTAATTTAGCTGTTTTCTCGTATACTCCAAACGAAAGTCCAATCGATCTTAACGGGGGGGTTGTTATATCGTAAGTAGCATGAGTGCATATGTATAGTAAAGTTGCTGAGTTTTCCATTGCATTATTGCTAATGCAATAGGAAACCTACATTATTCCGTTTAATTAAAACATAGTGTTTTCCGTCAGATTGAATTGGACTTCCGTCGGGAAGTCGAGGGAGAACTTAGAAAGAGACCTGCAGGTCTCTTTCTAAGTTCTTTTTTTTTTTATATAATATATTATTTCGTGTGTCAAATAAATAGTTTTTTTTTAAACCAAAACCTTAACAGATAACAGAACCCTCCTTAGTCCATGTCCTGACATGCTTTTGATTAGGTTATTTTAATAAATAATAATAAATAAATAAAAGTTTATTTGCAACTTAGTACTTAAACCATTAATTAGTATGTATGTACATTAAAAGTTAATTAGCAGCTGCAAATTGGCTCAAGCTCGGCAATGCTAGCACACCAAGGCATACTCAGCGCCGATCTTCCGCAAGAGCCATTTTGTAACCTCACAAGCGTCACACAAGCGCTACCTGTATAAAATATAACTAATTACGACACATCTTATAAAATACGAAAAAACATTATACAACAAACATATTATACCAAATCATACAAATTACGGAGACAATAACAAATTAAAAAAGCAAAAAAAAAATTAAATAAAAATAAAATTGTTTCCCGGATGCGAAAGTCGCACGCAACATGTTGCATAATCTGTGACAACTCTTATTGACTCTTAACTCACAAGTACTTGCCAATGACCAAAGAATACACCTCTATGGTACTTGCAAGTAACCAATCGCTGACCGTCGGCAGCTGTCAATACAGAGTCTATAGTTTTTGGTCTATAGAGTAAGGTCAAGAGCCTATCAAAATAAAAGCCAGAATTTTGATGTATAAAAGTTCAAAATTTGAATTTAAAATACAATATTGCATAAAAGTGTAAAGTAAATTCTTAAGCATACTAATTACATACGAAATTAAACTAAAAGTGAACAAAAAGTACAAACCCAACACCCATAGTATTAAAAAATAAAAAAACTACATAACTAGGACGTAGGATGCCAACCAAATTACGCCGTGAAAAGATGCCGAAAAAATTATCATAACTATATTATAGTGATATTTTGGGACAACCCTTCTTGTGCTTTCTGCTCAGTCAAAAGAAATTGTCGCAGTTTATTCCTGAAGGAAGGGAGGCTTATAGCATTTCGAATGGGCGGCGGAATGTTGTTCCAGCACTTTGATGCGGAATATCGGAAGCTGCCCCTAAATGAAGCCGTTCGATGTTTTGCAATGGCTAGTTGAACCGAACAATTCCGTGACCCGCAAGACCTAAGACTAGTCATTCTTGTCAGTTTGCTATAGAGATATTTCGGCTCCTCAGATTTTAACACTCCAAACAGAAGGCAAGCTAAATGTAATTTTCGCCGGTGTTGCATTTTTAGCATCGAATGCTCGTTCAAATAAGGGGTAACATGATCTCTAGGCGGTATGTTAAAGCAAAAATGGGCACATGCGTTTTGGACTCTCTGTACCAGCTTTTTAGTTGTAGAAACTAATCGTGGACCAAAGACAACGTCCGTGTAATTAAGCTTCGAGAGAACCAGCGACTCCACTAAACGAATACGTAATTCCTTCGAAAGATATGGTCTTACTTTATATAGCACTTTTAGCTTGTAAAAGGAGTTACTGACTAGGCTGGTAATATGATCTTGGAATCGCAGATGACTGTCAAGAAGAAGACCAAGATTGCGTGCTACATATGTACGTTCAATGGGTTCACCCATTAACATTATGTCAGGCGAAGAATTTATACGGCTGAGTTGTTTGCTGGTGCCACAAATTATATACTTTGACTTTACTGGATTAAGACATAAGCAGTTTTTCTGGGCCCACAGCATGATACTATTCAAATCTTCATTTAGCAACCTAACTGCACTATCAATTTCACTTGGTTTACAACTTAAATAAATTTGTGTGTCATCAGCATAAAAATGAAACTTACAATGTCTAATATGATTTTTAACATCGGCCGTGTACAAAATAAATAGTATGGGACCCAGAATAGAACCCTGTGGTACACCATCTGTGACAGTCAAGATGTCTGATACTAAGAAGGAACCACTGGTATGGGAGAGCTGCACACATTGGCGACGCTCACTAAGGTAACTATCAAACCATTTTATAGTATTAGCGTCAAATCCATAGAAACTTAATTTAGAAAGCAAGATGTTAATATTTAAAGTTTCAAAAGCCCTGGTGAAGTCCAGTAGGACGAGTAGCGTACAATAACCACTGTCTTGTGCACTAAGTATGTTATCAGTGACATCAAGCAATGCAGTTACCGTACTCCGACCCTTCCTAAAACCTGATTGTGTCTCCGGTAACATATTATTCCTTTCCAGGTAGCCTGTAATCTGCTCACATACCACTTTCTCCAGTACCTTAGACAGACATGGTAAAATACTTATGGTCCTAAGGTCCTTTAACTCAAGAGGGTTTGCAATTTTTGGCAGAGGCCTCACTACAGCCTGCTTCCAGCTGTCAGGATACACGCCAGTTTTTATAGACATGTTTATAATACCTTGAATTGTATCTAAGGAATCTGGTAAGGACAATAATATCATATCTAAACTGATACCATCACATCCTACCGCTTTGGATTTTAGTGTTTTAATAACTTTAATCAAAGTGCTCATGGAAATAGTCTCCAAATGAAATGTAGCATCACTAAATTTATGGAACTCGAAATAAGTAATGTACGAAAGCTGTGTGATGGGAACTGTAGGTATATTTAAGAAGTGTTTGTTAATCACATTAGGGTTATTAAAATGCAGAGGAAGCTCACATTTTTTTTCATGTAAAATTACTTTTTTTATATTTTTCCATAATTGCTTTGGTTGATTGATTTTTTTATTGATATTATGTTTAAAATATGCTATTTTTTCGTGGTACAATGCCTTATTTACTTGTGTTTTTAAGCTTTTATAATACTCTTTTTTAGTTTCTAGTTTTGTTCTATGATATTGTGTCGATGCTCTATCACGCAGTCTCATCATTAATTTAATGGTATCTGTGATCCAAGGGTGGGAACATGTTTTAATATGAGCGGTTCTAGTCGGTGCATGTGTATTAAAAAGTGAAAGAATTCGTGCATTATAGTTGTTAACCATTTCATTGACATCATTTAGTGACAAGATGTTATCCCAGTTAATAGCCTGTAAGTCAGTATTGAAGCTGTCAATGTTGATATATTTAATAGGTCTATATGTAATAGTGTATGGTTTTATCTTATCTTTTTAGGGTTCCGTAATACTTAAGGAACCCTTATAGTTTCGCTCTGTCCGTCTGTCTGTCTGTCTGTCTGTCTGTCTGTCTGTCTGTCTGTCTGTCTGTCTGTCTGTCTGTCCGCGCCTCTAGCTCCTGTAATTATGAATATAAATTGATGAAATTTGGTTCAGTTATAGATTGTGTATAGATCACGGTTTCGGGATCATAAAAAAATAATAATTTTATATTTTAAGGGTGGCTCTCCATACATGTGAAGTGGGGATGAAAAATATTTTTTCACTCTACCCCATCGTGTGGGGTATCGTAGAATAGGTCTTTTAAAATAAAGGCAAGGTTTCATATGTTACTTTTTTATAAAGTTGACCATTTTCGAGTAATCGGCCTCCAAAGTACTTTGTAAGTTGGTCCCCCCCCTAGTATTTTTAAACTATAGGAGATAGAAACTTGAAAATTTCCATGCTGATAGATCACGCTAAAAACTCTTTAGGAAAACTATTTTGAACCAAATCGGACAGTAACTTTTGGAGTAATTAAAAAAAAAGCATATTACGCGTTTATAGTTACGGAACCCTCCTTAGACATGTCCTGACATGCTCTTGGTTAGGTTATTTAATATTGAACTCGCATCCAACCAAACAATGCCCATACAAAGAACCAACATGTTCAATAAATATATTTTTTGGTGTAAGATTACAGCTAATAGTGTCTATTAAAGTTTGTGTAGACTCTGTAAAGTGAGTTGGTGATGTAATAAATTGGTGCAGGCCAAGGCACATTAAAAAAGTTATTTATTTGAACACTATGACCAGAAATGAATGAATTACATCGGTTTTTTAATGTTTTCTTATGTAGTATAACTATGCTGATAGATAGAAAATAAATTGTATAACTAGCTATTGCACTTTTTTAAAAAAATGTATGCAAGTTGATTTATTTTAGAAAAAATTACATAATTTATTTTTTCATCGAATTTTAAACATTACGGGTATAAAAAAAATGTATTAAGGCATGAGTGACCAATAATTTTTAAATAATGCGGGTTTTAAGTAGATTTTATAATGGTACAATTCATCATTGTATCTACCATAAATAGTGAATTATTGCTATTAATGTAGAAAAGGAGAAAAATGTACTAAAGAAGGAAAGTAGGTAATTGGGGAACTTTAAGAAAAATAATTGTACCTGACCATTGGGAGTTAATAAAAACAGCGTTTAACATTAAGAATAGGTACTTAATTTTACACGTATTTACAATAAATGTTCAAATCGTTGGCCTCCCACTCTTATGCAGGGACTCTTAAGGACACCCGATTTAATATAAATTCATAGAATAGTTTAGAAATATCATGCATATATACGAGATATAATTATCTACTATGTGATAAAAAGAAAAGAAAAATTATTTACGACCCAATTAATTTCTTTATTAAGTAACAAATTATTCTAATGACAATGTAGTAAAACGATTTTTTTTCTATTGCAAAACGTGCTGTTTCGTAGCGCTACGAACTACGATGTCTACGCCGTAGTGCTATGCGATCTACGCGAGCTACGGCTCCATGCTACGCGGGTCCCATGTTTAGCAAAATCTATATAATACTAGCTGACCCGGCAAACTTTGTTCTACCTTAGAGGCAATAAATGAGCAGTTTTTGGTTTTCATTAAGTGCAAATTTTAATTAGGATAATAGATATAATTAAAAAGAAATCAATTATTTTAATGATTGTTAAAATGGGCCATGTATTTTGGTGCATGGGTCTTCAGTAAAGCATCTTGTAATAGACGACATTTTTCGTTTTATTATCAGGCGCAAGAATAAATAACGCAGATGGTCTTCCGATCCGTGAATATGCCACATATAATTGACCAGGTGAAAAACATGGATTTTGTAGATTCAGACCACAAACTTTCAAGGATTGGCCTTGTGACTTATTAATGGTCATGGCGAATGCAAGACGGATCGGAAATTGAAGTAGTTTGAACTCAAACGGCATATCGGTATTCGGTAAAGATCATCGGGATCTTCGCAAAGAGAACTTCCTCACCTTCGAATTTTCCTTTGATTATCGTCGCATAAATTATTTGTAAATCCGTAAATCCCCTATTTACTAAATCCCCAAACATATTTTTCTGCGATAAATAGTAGCCTATGCTCTTCCTCGTAGTCTACTCTATGTCTGTGCCAATTTTCATGATGATCGGTTAATTAGTTTAACGTAAAAGCGTAAATACAGTTGTTCACAGGAACCGTACATTTCCTGCGATAAAAAGTAGCCTATGTCCTTTCCCGTGCTCTACTTTATATCTGTGCAAAATTTCATGATGATCGGTTAAGTAGTTTTTTAAAGCGTAAATACAGTATTCCACGGGAACCGTACATTTTCCCGCGATAAATAGTATCCTATGTCCTTCTCCTGGTTCTAAGCTACCTCCCTACCAATTTCGATAAAAAGTAGCCTATGTCCTTCCCAGTGGTCTACTTTATATCTGTGCCAAATTTCATGATGATCGGTTAAGTAGTTTTTACGTAAAAGCGTAAATACAGTATTCCACGGGAACCGTACATTTTTATGCAATAAAGAGTAACCTATGCTCTTCCTCGTAGTCTACTCTATGTCTGTGCCAATTTTCATGATGATCGTTTAAGTAGTTTTACGTAAAAGTGTAAATGCAGTTGTCCACAGGAACCGTACATTTCCCGCGATAAAAAGTAGCCTATGTCCTTCCCAGTGGTCTACTTTATATCTGTGCCAAATTTCATGATGATCGGTTAAGTAGTTTTTACGTAAAAGCGTAAATACAGTATTCCACGGGAACCGTACATTTTCTGCAATAAAAAGTAGCCTATGTCCTTTCCCGTGCTCTACTTTATATCTGTGCAAAATTTCATGATGATCGGTTAAGTAGGTTTTACGTAAAAGCGTAAATACAATATTCCACGGGAACCGTACATTTTCTGCAATAAAAAGTAGTCTATGTCCTTTCCCGTGCTCTACTTTATATCTGTGCAAAATTTCATGATGATCGGGTAAGTAGTTACGTAAAAGCGTAAATAGTAAATACAGTATTCCGCGGGAACCGAACATTTTTATGCAATAAAGAGTAACCTATGTTCTTCCTCGTAGTCGACTTTATATCTGTGCCAAATTTCATGATGATCGGTTGAGTGGTTTTTACGTAAAAGCGTAAATACAGTATTCCACGGGAACCGTACATTTTCCCGCAATAAATAGTATCCTATGTCCTTTTCCTGGTTCTAAGCTACCTCCCTACCAATTTTCAGCCAAATCGGTTCAGCCGTTCTTGAGTTATAAATAGTGTAACTAACACGACTTTCTTTTATATATATAGATGTTTATAGTATACAAGCGACACGCAAAATTAAAAATTTTAAAAACCCCCCGACATAAAAAATAAACTTTAAAAACTAATAAATAATATTTTTAACCTAATATAATTATTATCGTCACATATAATATTATGTAAGTTGAAATATTTTTATTTTCCAATCGTCGCCTCGTCGGGGAACCGCTCAAGTTTATAAAGTGTTTTTCCAACACATTTAGGTACCTACGAGCGAATTTTTTCCCGGAGTAAATTCTTTTGTTGCAATCTGCGACTACACCTCTTTTCTCACATAGCGGTCCCCCGACGAGACGACGATTGAAAAATAAAAATATTTCAACTTACATAATATTATATGTGACGATAATAATTATATTAGGTTAAAAATATTATTTATTAGTTTTTAAAGTTTATTTTTTGTGTCGGGGGGTTTTTAAAATTTTTAATTTTACTTTTATTTTGTCGTTTTTAAAGTAGGTGTAAATAATGGTTACATTACCATCTACTTTCAATATCATTGAAGTAACACGGTACCGAATTTCGAATCGAAAGAACATAATATGGAAGATAGTCAGATCCCCTCATCAACTATTAAAGAACTGATAATCTTCAAACGGCTAATCAGGTCATGGTTACCTTACCATGTTCTTTAAATATCGTTGAAGTAACACGATACCAAATTTCGAATCGATCGGACATAAGAAAGTTAGTCAGATCCCCTCATCAACTAGAAAAGAGCTGATGATCTTCAAACGGCTGATCTTCCCACCACCAATTTTCTCATCAAACGAAGCTAAGAACACTCTCGATTAAGTCATCAATTATATTCTCTTACAGTGCACTTTCACTTGAGACCCCACTAGAGTATATTTGCAGATATTCAGTTATTCTTCCCCACTTTCACGCCCATAACTTTTAAACGGCTCAACCGATTTTCATCAAACATGTCTAAGAACACTCGCAGATAAGTCACCTTTAATACAAAAAAAACTAAATTGAAATGGCTTCATCGGTTCGAGAGCTATGATGCCACAGACAGACAGACAGACAGACGGACAGACACGTCAAACTTATAACACCCCTCTTTTTGCGTCGGGGGTTAATAAAATAGTGTATTCAAAAGCTAAGATAAGCTTACACCGAGATGAAACGAGACGCGACTATATTCTTAAGGTAGCAATTCAAAACACGAACTTTATTCACTACTAGCTGATGCCCGCAACTTCGTTTGCGCAGAACTAATGGAAGCGGAACCCTATTTTTTTAAACGGAACCCTAAAATAAAAGTAGCCTATGTTAGACCTTATAACATCAGCTATCTGCTAGTGAAAGTCCCGTGAAAATCGGTCCAGCCGTTACAGAGATTAGCCGGAACAAACAGACAGACAGACCGACAGACAGACAGACGGACAGACAAAAATTTTAAAAATTGGTATTTTATTGTAAGTAACGAATATACTTTCAGATGCATTATGTGAAAAGCTGTTAGTTTGAATTTACAAACAGACACTTCAATTTTATTTATTTGTATAGATAGAAGATACATTCGTCATGTAGTAACTCGGTGGTTAGCGCGTCGGCGCGTTAACATGGCGTCAAAGGTTCTAATCCCGCAATTAAACAAAATTTTTTCTATGTTCCCGGGTCATGGGTGTGTATGAAATATGTGTATTAATATAATAAAAATCCTAAATATATGTTTAGTTTATGCATTCAAAATTTATGTCGGTAGCGGAGTTCGAGGTTGGCACGCCGGTACCCAACACGCTGCGCTCGTTCGTGATCGAGGCGGGCAAGCGGCGCACGGGGCTGCTGCTGTCGCCCACGTACCCCGGCATCTACCCCAAGGACCTGACGTACCACTACCACTTCGTGGGCGCGCCCGGCCAGCGCATCCGCCTCGAGTTCCGCGACTTCGACCTTTTCTTCGGCGGACCGCAGTGAGTCAACACAACACGTATACCAAAGACGTACCTATATAATATTATAGATGAGGCATGTCGAGGCAATAACTGTCCCTACTTAAATGGCCCCACTGTTAGGGTTGTTTGGGGCCATATTGACATTTGAGGTATGATGAAATTAAAATGACGTAACTTTTTCTTGCATGAAAATTGAATAAATTTTCAGAACAAATTGACAGAACATGTCAAATGTACGTTATAGCACAGATCCTCAATTCTCGTATTTAAAGTAAACTTTCATCCCACCAAAAACATTCTGTAAAAAACTAGCCAAGTCTCTATGGAGCTGCTTGTTTATCTCTAAAAAGTAATGAAATCCAGACAAAGTCGTGCCAAGTCTAAGGTTCCTTCCCAAATAACATTTTGGCACTGAGGGAAACCTTTTTTGACACTTAAAGTATTATAAACGACATATAAGAGCTCTGACAATAGCTTTGGCATGTATTTAAACTTGCGACAAAACAATTAAATTTTGGATGTGAAAATACCCAATATTGAATACTAAATTACCAAGTTGGCGAAATAATGTAAGGAACAAAAAAAATACTAATCTGGTGACTAAATAATACCACTGAATTTTCCAAACTGGCAGACAGATTATGTTTTAGCGACTAAATAACCATCTTGGTGACAATTTGTGAGTACACATTTAATTTAAGAATAGGCACATATATTTTCCCTGATGTAGGTAACTCAATTATTATTTTTAAACAAAAAATTAAACCGACTTCCAAAGTAAAAATACACAAAAAAGTATGAAATAAAACTTAATCTCTAAATAATTCCCCTTTCAAATTCGGCTAAAATTTTTACTATTTCTCTACTCAATCTTCTTAATTTTGAAATCGGCACCAGCCCAAACAATATTCTACAATATTTTATACAACTTACGTTCATATTTGCTGGTACCGACTTCAAAATTAATAAGATTGAGTAGAGAAATAGTAAAAATTTTAGCCGAATTTGAAAGGGGAATTATTTAGAGATTAAGTTTTATTTCATACTTTTTTGTGTATTTTTACTTTGGAAGTCGGTTTAATTTTTTGTTTAAAAATAATAATTTCACCCTTTTTAGTGATATATTTTGTTAAGTTATTAATACGTCTTAAGAACGTCTAAACTAAACGATCGAATGTATAATTAAATACTCGCCAAGCTTCCATTAGGTATTGCTATTAAGATGATGATGATGATTACTGTAAGTTATAAAGTGGCATATGCTTGCAGTTCTTTAAACAATGCCGAAATTTCCAAACGCACATCTTTAAAGACTGAGGAGTTCTGTACAGTGCTTTTGGATCCAGGGTATACCTAGGTACAATATCTTATTTTTTTTGTAGTATATGCTTGTGTTACTTCAGTAAAAGTCAAAATCACTATATGTGTGGATATAAATTTTGAGGAGTTCCCTCGATTCCTCATGGCTCGCATCATCAGGTTTCCACTTTAGTGACTAAAGGACTAATTTCGAATTAAACCCTTTACAACAACAAAAGAATTTTGCAAATAGGTTCATAAACGGCAGAGTATGTTCAATGATCTCCGTGTTAGTGTAAAATACTATGAGAAATACCTTTTATATCATCATAATCTGATGATGTATGGTGTGATAGTGGTGATGATGATGATGATTACTCTAACTGACAAGGTGGCATATGCTTGCAGTTCTTTAAACAACGCCGAAATCCCCAAACATGTATCTATAAGGAGTCAGGAGTTCTATTCTGTACTTTTGGATCCAGGGTATACCTTGGAGCAAAATCTTACTTTTTGGTAGCATATGCTTAAACTACTTCAGAAAAAGTCAAAATCACCATATGTGTCCATATAAATTTCGAGGAGTTCCCTCGATTCCTCATGGATCCCATCATCAGGTCACCACTTTGATATCAAAAGGACCAATTTGGGATTACACCCTATACATCACAGAAAAAATTTTGAAAATCGGTCCACAGGCGGCGGAGTAATCGTTGAACATACAAAAAAAAAAAAAAAAAAAATATATACAGCCGAACGTATAACCGCCTCCTTTTTTGGGAAGTCGGTTAAAAACCATACAAGCAGCGAAACGAGCGCACACAAAAAAACCATAAAGGAGCGTACAAAATTCCCAATTTTTTATTTTTTTCGGTTTTAGGGAGGTGTAGATTATTGTGTAGATTAATTTTGAAATTTAAAAATGGCGGATATTTATTTTTCGTAAAGTTGATATGGGTGTCGTTTACCAGGTTTTTGGGAGTGCTGGATACGAAAATGACATTCGTTTTGAAATTCCAGTACCGCCATATTGCATACTTAATTTCATAAAAATAATATGGGTGTCCTTTTATTGGTTTCTGGGGGTGCTGATTACAAAAAAGTCCATTATTTAATCTCATTAGATTACAAAATCCATTTTAAATTTCCTTAGTAACCCAACAACCTCATATTTTCTTCATGATGGGAGAAAAAGAAATTTGAAAATCCTGAATTTTCCAACATTTCTATAGCTTTATACATCTAGGAATGTATCTCAATGTAGAGCATTTACTATGTTTTTATAAAGTTGATTATATCTCGGAAATGGTGCATCCTATTGAAAAAATAATGAAAATTTCGCCCCCCTTCGAAACCCAGCAACATCATATTTTCTTCATGATGGGAGAAAAAAAAATTGAAAATCCTGAATTTTCCAACATTTCTATAGCTATAAACATCCGTCGAATCTCAATGTACAGCATTTACTTCTTTTTTAGGGTTCCGTAATACTTAAGGAACCCTTATAGTTTCGCTCTGTCCGTCTGTCTGTCTGTCTGTCTGTCTGTCTGTCTGTCTGTCTGTCTGTCCGCGCCTCTAGCTCCTGTAATTATGAATATAAATTGATAAAATTTGGTGCAGTTATAGATTGTGTATAGATCACGGTTTCGGGATCATAAAAAAATTATAATTTTATATTATAGGGGTGGCTCTCCATACATGTGAAGTGGGGATGAAAAATATTTTTTCACTCTACCCCATCGTGTGGGGTATCGTAGAATAGGTCTTTTAAAATGAAGGCAAGGTTTCATACGTTACTTTTTTATAAAGTTGACCATTTTCGAGTAATCGGCCTCCAAAGTTGTTTGTAAGTTGGTCCCCCCCTAGCATTTTTAAACTATAGGAGATAGAAACTTGCAAATTTCCATGCTGATAGATCATGCTAAAAACTCTTTAGGAAAACTATTTTGAACCAAATCGGACAGTTACTTTTGGAGTAATTAAAATAAAAGCATATTACGCGTTTATAGTTACGGAACCCTCCTTAGACATGTCCTGACATGCTCTTGGTTAGGTTAGGTTAGGTTAGGTTATTTATAAAATTGATTCTATCTCGGAAACGGTGCATCCTATTGAAAAAATAATGAAAATTTCGCCCCCCTTTGGAACCCCGCAACATCATATTTTCTTCATGATGGGAGAAAAAAAAATTCGAAAATCCTGAATTTTCCAACATTTCTATAGCTATAAACATCCGTCGTATCTCAATGTACAGCATTTACTTCTTTTTTTATAAAATTGATTCTATCTCAGAAACGGTGCATCCTATTGAAAAAATAATGAAAATTTGCTCCCCCTTATTAATCTAGAAATCGCATATTTTCTTCATGAATGGCAGAAAAATTCATGAAACCTGAATTTTTAAAAATTTCTATACCTACATAGATGGTACTTTGAACTATATAACATACTGTAATAATAATCATCAATCCTAATTAGCATCCCAAAGATCTTTTAATTTAGTATTCATATTCATTTTCCGAAGATTGAATATTCTCCGTTTTGGAAAATGAAATTGGAAGACAATTTTGTAATCAGAACCCCCAGAAACCGGGAAAAGGACAACCTTGTTAATTTTAATAACAATTTACGCCGTTGTGGAATTACGAAACAGATTTTATTTTCATATTATTCTGCACCCCCAGAAACCTAGAAAATGACACCTATGACAAAGAAAAATATACTCCAACAGTATCCAAAAATAGGATTTTCCGTAGCCTGCAAATTGAATTTTTAGCAGCCATTAATTTATCAACCAAATCCGGTTTTATAGCTGCTTATATGGTACTAGCGACCCGCCCCAGCTTCGCACGGGTACAATACTGATACTAATACTACAGAATGTCACCCACTTCGCAACGGGCCGTATAGCAGAAATCGTAATATTTTAATTTCGCCATAACTTCAAAACCAAACGTCCAATTTTAATCATTCAAAGACCAAATATTATCTAAATAAACTGTACTTAGTAATGAAATAATTTATTTTGATAAGGATTAATAGTATAAGTAAAATAAACGCGTTTAAATGTAGTCCAAAAAAAATTCAAGATTTCTAAATAAAAAAATGGTTGTTGTGCCTCACTCGATATAGATAGGTATAGTGTGTTGCGGACTTTTTTGTAGATATTTATAAGATCTACAAATAATTAAAACATTATATGGTTCTATCTTTTATAGTTTAGGCAGCGTACGCAAAATAAGTAACTTTTCTGGTTGATTTTTTACACCTTGTGTCCGAAAAACCCAAATATCTTACGGAACCCTATTTTTTTTCAAAATAAAATTTAGCCTATGTTACTCGTGGATAATGTAGCTTTCGAATGGTGAAAGAATTTTTGAAATCGGTCCAGTACTTTTTGAGCCTATTCATTACAAACAAACAAACAAACAAACAAACAAACAAACAAACAAACAAACAAACAAACAAACAAACAAACAAACAAACAAACAAACAAACAAACAAACAAACATACAAACAAAGTTTTCCTCTTTATAATATTAGTATAGATAATGGTCACCAACTAGGAAATTAAGTCACCAACTTATAAATGTCGGTGCTAATTTGGATTAAATTTCGCCTCTTTTTATCTGCCGACTTTAGAATTTTTTGTCACCCGAGTGTTTTCGCCAGTTTAGTAATTTAGTCGCCAACATATTGTTACGAACATACAGACGAGCGCCATCTAGCGTCAATCAATGAAACCACTTGGTGTGAACAGGGACAGTGTGGGGTCCCCTACTCAGTACTAGATGGCGCTACTGTGCAAACGTTCCAGAATAAATCTAACACGGTCACGCAACTCGGGAACCTTCTAGAATCGTCTGGGACTCGTATCGACTGGTATAAATACGTCGGAAGAATGCGAGCGAGTTGAGTTCACTTTGAGCTTCCATCGAAGCGAAACGGGCGATAACGATGTGAATACTAGTGATGTGATGATACCAGGAGTGATACCCACGACTTGGCTACGACTTAAGGACACTGTTAGTGCTTAGTGTTTGGACTTAGTGTTTAGTATTTGGACCTAGTGCTTAATGTTGGACTAAGTGCTAGTGAATAAAGTCTTCAAAGGAGTCAACAGGCTTTATCTCCAAATCCTTCTAACCCTAACACGTAACAACTGGTGTCAGAAGTGAGATTTGGAGATGCCATTGACTCTGAGAGAAGATTTCAAGAAGTACGGCGGGAGGAGCAGCTCCCGGGTGGAGGAGCGACCCCCGGGTGGAGGAGCGACCCTCGGGCGAAGGAGCGACCCCCGGGCGGAGGAGCGACCCCCGGGCGGAGGAGCGACCCCCGGGCGGAGAGGTGCGACCCCCGGGCGGAGAGGTGCGACCCCCGGGCGGAGAGGTGCGACCCCCGGGCGGAGAGGTGCGACCCCCGGGCGGAGAGGTGCGACCCTCGGGCGGAGAGGTGCGACCCCCGGGCGGAGAGGTGCGACCCTTGGTGGAAGAGTGCGACCCCTGGCGGTGGAGAGCGACCCCTGGCGGAAGACTGCGACCCCTGGCGGAAGTCTGCGACCCCTGGCGGTGGAGAGCGACCCCTGGCGGAAGACTGCGACCCCTGGCGGAAGACTGCGACCCCTGGCGAAAGACTGCGACCCCTGGCGGTGGAGAGCGACCCCTGGCGGTGGAGAGCGACCCCTGGCGGTGGAGAGCGACCCCTGGCGGTGGAGAGCGACCCCTGGCGGTGGAGAGCGACCCCTGGCGGTGGAGAGCGACCCCTGGCGGAAGACTGCGACCCCTGGCGATGGAAAGCGACCCCTGGCGATGGAGAGCGACCCCTGGTGGCGGAGAGGTGCGACCCCTGGCGGAGAGAGGTGCGACCCCTGGCGGAGAGGTGCGACCCCTGGCGGAGAGGTGCGACCCCTGGCGGAGATGTGCGACCCCTGGCGGAGATGTGCGACCCCTGGCGGAGATGTGCGACCCCTGGCGGAGAGGTGCGGCCCCTGGCGGAGTGGTGCGACCCCTGGCGGAGTGGTGCGACCCCTGGCGGAGTGGTGCGACCCCTGGCGGAAAGGTGCGACCCCTGGCGGAGAGGTGCGGCCCCTGGCGGAGCGGTGCGGCCCCTGGCGGAGAGGTGCGACCCCTGGCGGAGAGGTGCGACCCCTGGCGGAGAGGTGCGACCCCTGGCGGAGAGGTGCGACCCCTGGCGGAGAGGTGCGACCCCTGGCGGAGAGGTGCGACCCCTGGCGGAGAGGTGCGACCCCTGGCGGAGAGGTGCGACCCCTGGCGGAGAGGTGCGACCCCTGGCGGAGAGGTGCGACCCCTGGCGGAGATGTGCGACCCCTGGCGGAGAGGTGCGGCCCCTGGCGGAGTGGTGCGACCCCTGGCGGAGTGGTGCGACCCCTGGCGGAGTGGTGCGACCCCTGGCGGAGTGGTGCGACCCCTGGCGGAGAGGTGCGGCCCCTGGCGGAGCGGTGCGGCCCCTGGCGGAGAGGTGCGACCCCTGGCGGAGAGGTGCGACCCCTGGTGGAGAGGTGCGACCCCTGGCGGAGAGGTGCGACCCTTGGCGGAGATGTGCGACCCCTGGCGGAGAGGTGCGACCCCTGGTGGAGATGTGCGACCCCTGGCGGAGATGTGCGACCCCTGGCGGAGAGGTGCGACCCCTGGCGGAGAGGTGCGACCCCTGGCGGAGAGGTGCGACCCCTGGCGGAGGCCACACCCACTGGGGTCCAAGCTCCGCCCACTGGCCCCGCCTACTATGCCCCGCCCACTGACCACGCCCCTCAGGCTCCGCCCGCTGTAGGCCAAGCCCCGCCCACTGACCCCGCCCACCGGGCCCCGCCTGCTCAAATCCTTTGGATCTCTGGGAGGATGATGCTATGAGGGAGGCTCAAGAAAGAGATGACAACCTTCGACACATCACGTGCAAGAAACGGGGTGACGTAAAACTAATCTGGAGTGAGGTTGCACCCACTGGCGCTATCACTAAGGCGTACTGGGCGCAATGGGACAGTCTGATAAACGGAATACCCTACCAGAAATAACGGCAGAGAGTTCCATCTTCAGATAATCGTCCCAAGAACGAGAGTGCCAGATGTTCTCCGTGAAATGCATAATGGCGTATCAGAAGGTCATCTGGGTGTCAAGAGGGTCATTCAAAGTGGTACACATATATCGTCTGGCGCGGTGCCATGGCAGTGGCAGCGATGCTCGGGACGAGCATCTCTAAGAGGGGAGTAGTGTTACGAACATACAGACGAGCGCCATCTAGCGTCAATCAATGAAACCACTTGGTGTGAACAGGGACAGTGTGGGGTCCCCTACTCAGTACTAGATGGCGCTACTGTGCAAACGTTCCAGAATAAATCTAACACGGTCACGCAACTCGGGAACCTTCTAGAATCGTCTGGGACTCGTATCGACTGGTATAAATACGTCGGAAGAATGCGAGCGAGTTGAGTTCACTTTGAGCTTCCATCGAAGCGATACGGGCGATACCAGCGAAAACTAGTGATCGGGAGTTCGATTTGAACAGCGAAACGGGCGATAACGATGTGAATACTAGTGATGTGATGATACCAGGAGTGATACCCACGACTTGGCTACGACTTAAGGACACTGTTAGTGCTTAGTGTTTGGACTTAGTGTTTAGTATTTGGACCTAGTGCTTAATGTTGGACTAAGTGCTAGTGAATAAAGTCTTCAAAGGAGTCAACAGGCTTTATCTCCAAATCCTTCTAACCCTAACACGTAACAATATTAATTCGCTGCCAAATTCAGTAACACAGTATGCTCACGTGCAGCCGCCAACTTATTTTTTGTTCGCTCGATTAATTATATCCCAATAGCTTTGGACTCTACTGCGGCGTTAGGAATAAATAATTAAAGTTTCAAGAGGCATAATAGAAATAAAGGAAAAATATATAACTTAAGGTGCTAACTTGGAGTTTGTCAGAACTTTTGTATGACTTACTCTCACATCTTTAGGAAACGTAAAACACTAGCACCAATTGTAAGGTGTCTGCTAATACTTACAAACGGTTAAAGTTCTTAAATGGAGTTAGTCAATATCTTGTACCACCTAACGAGTTCTATGGAGCCCTAAGAGCTAAAAGAAAATTACAGTAGTGATTAACTATTTGCATTATAGAGCTATAGAAGTTAAAGAAGTGATAACTATAGGTATTATAGAGCTAGATGCTGCAAGTGTCAGAAACCACCTTTAAATCATTACAGGTTGTATAATAGGATTTACTCCCACATTATAAAAGTTCAAGTGGCATTGAAAAGCTAGCTATAGTTTTTTTAACACTGCATTAGGAATAAAAGAGTTATCAGGAACCTTAGGTAATGTAGATTTTACGCCATTAAATAAACATAACCTATAAAATTTTAAAAGTAAATTTATGGTCAAAATATTATTTTCCGACTTATTGATTTACATTATTTACTGTTTTCAATTAAAATATACATAGACGTACTAAGAATTGTTATTTACAACCACAACTAAAATAAAAAAAAATGCCGTGGCAGTGATTTATTTTATCTAATAATATGAAATGTTGTTTATTTTTGAGGCGCTTCAAAATTGAGATGAAAACTAGTATATATTATCACAGAATACTTATCACCGCAGGGAGATTTCATAATTATGAAACCGATAATGTATAAAATTATTAATTGACTAGCTTTTGCCCGCGACTTCGTCCGCGTGGAATAATGACTTCCGGCAGAAAAGTATAGATAGCTGAGAATAAGTTAATGTAATATTGTATGAAGTTCGCACGCGGACTTTTTATACCTCCCGCCGCGAAGCGCGTCGAGCGCGGCAACTGATACACAAAAATAATCCTTATTGCATGATTCTGTATTCACGCGCGATGACTTATTAGTGTATTTCATGTATAACTTTGGTGTTTCTACACCGATTTACATGATTCTTTTTTTATTGAATAAGTAATAATGTTAACTTTTTTTAATCGGGGATGAGTGAGAGTGTTGTAAACGTAAGATTAGACCAATATAATCAGAAAGCTCCGAATTGCTAAGCTACCGGAAGTTTCACGTGCTATTGTGAGTCAACCATAAAAGATAGACATTATGCTGTCAAGAAATATTTTTATATAATATTAAGGAAAATATTTCCGTCATACGTGATTTCTATGCATCTCTAACCATTAAGGCTGCACACGCGGTGGAAGCTTAAAAAATGGAGTAACTTCTCCCGTCTTCCCAATATATCCCTTCACTGCTCTGCGCCTATTGATCGTAGCGTAATGAAAAGTATACTATAACCTGCCCAGGAGTATGAAGAATAATTGTGCCAAATTTCATTAAAATCCGTCGAGTAGTTTTTGTTTCTATAACGAACATACAGACAGACAGACAGACAAAAATTTTACTGATTGCATTTTTGACATCAGTAGCGATCCCTAATCACCCCCTGATAGTTATTTTTTTAAAATATTTCATGTACAGAATTGACCTCTCTACAGATTTATTATAATATAGATGTCGGCCATGATTGTCGGCCATGAATATGCGCACTGTTATTATATTTTATCATTTTTGACGGTAATAGAAACGTAAAGTAAAAAAAAAAACTTTGGGTGATGTTTATTACTAGAGGTCTACCAGAATCTGATGGCATTTTAAAAAAAATAAAAAATGTGATTTTCATATGGCAATGTCAAGTATGACCCGTCAAATCAAAGTACGTGATCTGTCAACCGCTGCTAAAATTTTGTGATTATGTTCTTGGAATTTGTTGTTTTTGTGAAAATATCCAAAAAGGCAATTCGATCTCAAGCGAGAAATATTGTTTTCTATGTCTATAGTAAAATACAGAAAGAAGAAGGTGTAAATCGAACTCAATCTTATAATTTAAAGCTCGTCGTAGAGTTGACCGGTAAGTTAGAGTGAGTTGTTTTGATACTTTTAGTTTTTTTATATTTTCTTAGGTAATTTGACGACTCTGTGGCTCAGTTGGTTGAGCGTGTTGGTGCTCAAGCCGGGGGTCGCGGGTTCAAATCCCGCCGAAGGAACAAAAAATTTTTCTGTGTTCCTGGGTCATGGATGTGTATTAAATATGTATATAATATAATAAAAATCTTAAATCTATATATATAAAAGAAAGTCGTGTTAGTTACACCATTTATAACTCAAGAACGGCTGAACCGATTTGGCTGAAAATTGGTAGGGAGGTAGCTTAGAACCAGGAAAAGGACATAGGATACTATTTATCGCGGTAAAATGTGCGGTTCCCGTGGAATACTGTATTTACGCTTTTACGTAAAAACTACTTAACCGATCATCATGAAATTTGGCACGGATATAAAGTAGACTACGAGGAAGAACATAGGTTACTCTTTATTGCATAAAAATGTACGGTTCCCGTGAAATACTGTATTTACGCTTTTACGTAACTACTTACCCGATCATCATGAAATTTTGCACAGATATAAAGTAGAGTACGGGAAAGGACAAAGGCTACTTTTTATTGCAGAAAATGTACGGTTCCCGTGGAATACTGTATTTACGCTTTTACGTAAAAACTACTTAACCGATCATCATGAAATTTTGCACAGATATAAAGTAGAGCACGGAAAAGGACATAAGCTACTTTTTATTGCAGAAAATGTACGGTTCCCGTGGAATATTGTATTTACGCTTTTACGTAAAAACTACTTAACCGATTATCATGAAATTTTGCACAGATATAAAGTAGAGTACGGGAAAGGACAAAGGCTACTTTTTATTGCAGAAAATGTACGGTTCCCGTGGAATACTGTATTTACGCTTTTACGTAAAAACTACTTAACCGATCATCATGAAATTTTGCACAGATATAAAGTAGAGCACGGGAAAGGACATAGGCTACTTTTTATTGCAGAAAATGTACGGTTCCCGTGGAATATTGTATTTACGCTTTTACGTAAAAACTACTTAACCGATTATCATGAAATTTTGCACAGATATAAAGTAGAGTATGGGAAAGGACAAAGGCTACTTTTTATTGCAGAAAATGTACGGTTCCCGTGGAATACTGTATTTACGCTTTTACGTAAAAACTACTTAACCGATCATCATGAAATTTTGCACAGATATAAAGTAGAGCACGGGAAAGGACATAGGCTACTTTTTATTGCAGAAAATGTACGGTTCCCGTGGAATACTGTATTTACGCTTTTACGTAAAAACTACTTAACCGATCATCATGAAATTTTGCACAGATATAAAGTAGAGCACGGGAAAGGACATAGGCTACTTTTTATTGCAGAAAATGTACGGTTCCCGTGGAATACTGTATTTACGCTTTTACGTAAAAACTACTTAACCGATCATCATGAAATTTTGCACAGATATAAAGTAGAGCACGGGAAAGGACATAGGCTACTTTTTATTGCAGAAAATGTACGGTTCCCGTGGAATACTGTATTTACGCTTTTACGTAAAAACTACTTAACTGATCATCATTAAATTTTGCACAGATATAAAGTAGAGCACGGGAAAGGACATAGGCTACTTTTTATTGCAGAAAATGTACGGTTCCCGTGGAATACTGTATTTACGCTTTTACGTAAAAACTACTTAACTGATCATCATTAAATTTTGCACAGATATAAAGTAGAGCACGGGAAAGGACATAGGCTACTTTTTATTGCAGAAAATGTACGGTTCCCGTGGAATACTGTATTTACGCTTTAACGTAAAAACTACTTAACCGATCATCATGAAATTTGGCGCTGATATAAAGTAGACTACGAGGAAGAACATAGGTTACTCTTTATTGCATAAAAATGTACGGTTCCCGTGGAATACTGTATTTACGCTTTTACATAACTACTTACCCGATCATCATGAAATTTTGCACAGATATAAAGTAGAGCACGGGAAAGGACATAGGCTACTTTTTATCGCGGGAAATGTACGGCTCCTGTAGACAACTGTATTTACACTTTTACGTAAAACTACTTAAACGATCATCATGAAAATTGTCACAGACATAGAGTAGACTACGAGGAAGAGCATAGGCTACTATTTATCGCAGAAAAATATGTTTGGGGATTTAGTAAATAGGGGATTTAGGGATTTACAAATAATGTGATTTACGCGACGATACTCAAAGGAAAATTCGAAGGTGAGGAAGTTTTGTAGACAAAATCCATTTTTTTCACCTGGTCAATTATATGTGGCATATTCACGGATCGGAAGACCATCTGCGTTATTTATTCTTGCGCCTGATAATAAAACAAAAAATGTCGTCTATTACAAGATGCTTTACTGAAGATTGCAACCCATGCACCAAAATACATGGCCCATTTTAACAATCATTAAAATAATTGATTTCTTTTTATTATATCTACCTATTATCCTAATGAAAAATTGCACTTAATGAAATCCAAAATCTGCTCATTTATTGCCTCTAAGGTAGAACAAAGTTTGCCGGGTCAGCTAGTATGTGTATAGTATAAAAGTATTTAATATATTTCCGTTGTCTGGTACCCGTAACACAAGTTCTTCGAGAACTTACCACGGGATCAGATTGACGTGGTGTGAGGCGTCCATAGATATTATTATTATTAATTATTGTGACTTCTTTAAAGGTATTTCCAGTATTACTATACGGTGAATCGTAGCTGATGGCACATGAATGATGGTTTGTTTTCCATGCCTGGTAAAAGGAGGAGAGGAGGAGAAAAGAAAATCAACATAAGACAGTTTCGATTTATAGTTGATTAGGAATAAAGTTAGCGAGTTCTATACAGTTCGGAAGGAAATTCCAACATTAAATAAACTGTTGCCAATTTGTTATAATATGTTATTTGTATGTATGTTATTCGTAATAAATAAGTATATAAAGTAATTCACGATTGATTTATTTTTCATGAAATATCATTATCATTACATAGGATAAAACAAGTCGCTTTATCTGTCTGTGTTTAAATCTACGCAACGGATTTTGATGCGTGTTTTTTAAATAATAGTCTTTAAGTATTTAGTCTTTAAGATATAAGATTATGGTAAAATTTATATTCAAGTGCGATAAATATAATATTATGTAAGTATATTATCAAGTAGTCGCGCATATCGTGTCGAGGTGATATGGTCCCATTTTTAACAATTTGCATTGGGCAAACCTAAAAACATTTTCAATATTGTATCAGAAGTATATTGCTGTAAGTAGGTAGAGAGTTATTCGCCGAAGTAGTTTTTTCTCCTAGAACACTATTCCACGCGGGCGAAGCCGCGGGCAAAAGCTAGTTTTCTATATTATACACCGAACATTCTTCATTTAATTATAATTCATGTTCAATAATACTAAAGACATAATTAAAAATTAACCAGTATCAAGATCGTTTAATCCTGTTTCCCCAGTATTGCACACTACAAAATTTTATTTCCCTACTAGCTTTTGCCCGCGACTTCGTCCGCGTGGAATAGTGACTTCCGGCAGAAAAGTATAAATAGCTGAGAATAAGTTAATGTATTGGTAATATTGTTTAGATTAAGTTAATGTAAAACTAAATAATTCTACTTTCGAAATATTTAACACTACCAAAATAACTAATAAACTAAAATAAGTAAACTACTAATACTAACAAAACCTCTATACCTATTTCATAAAATAAAGACAACAAAACAAATCTAATAATAACCTATTCAAAAACTAAAAATCGCGCTGATAAGCACTAATAACTATAATTGTCTGTCAATAAGGTCGAACAATCTGAACGTCCTATCGCTTCAACAGCCAAATATTGTATGAAGTTCGCACGCGGGCCTTTTTATACCTCCCGCCGCGAAGCGCGTCGAGCGCGGCAACTGATACACAAAATAATCCTTATTGCATGATTCTGTATTCACGCGCGATGACTTATTAGTGTATTTCATGTATAACTTTGGTGTTTCTACACCGATTTACATGATTCTTTTTTTATTGAATAAGTAATAATGTTAACTTTTTTTAATTAGGGATGAGTGAGAGTGTTGTAAACGTAATTAGACCAATATAATCAGAAAGCTCCGAATTGCTAAGCTTTCACGTGCTATTGTGAGTCAACCATAAAAGATAGACATTATGCTGTCAAGAAATATTTTTATATACCTAATATTAAGGAAAATATTTCCGTCATACGTGATTTCCATGCAGCTCTAACCATTAAGGCTGCACACGCGGTGGAAGCTTAAAAAATGGAGTAACTTCTCCCGTTTTCCCAATATATCCCTTCACTGCTCTGCGCCTATTGATCGTAGCGTAATGAAAAGTATACTATAACCTGCCCAGGAGTATGAAGAATAATTGTGCCAAATTTCATTAAAATCCGTCGAGTAGTTTTTGTTTCTATAACGAACATACAGACAGACAGACAGACAGACAGACAAAAATTTTACTGATTGCATTTTTGACATCAGTAGCGATCCCTAATCACCCCCTGATAGTTATTTTTTTTAAATATTTCATGTACAGAATTGACCTCTCTACAGATTTATTATAATATAGATTTGCCATGAGATTCTGGTACACCTATACTTATTATGCACAATATACATTCGAGCTATAAATAGTGTCGTAGGAGCACTCATATGTTGTTAAAAAAGCTAATTGAGTGAATTTTATAAATAAAATATTACTAAAGGGTGCAGTTGTAACCTGTGTATAGCTTATAATACACCTAAAATGGTGAATACTACTTGAATAGCACTATTGTAACTCTTTATTCCCACCTTTTTATCACTTTTCTACAACTATTATGTCACTTTAAGCTCTAAAATTGTGGGCCCAATCGAGGGTTATAAGATAGTTATAGCGCGCTATACCACTAGTTGTTAGACCTTTTATAGAACCTTAGGTTTTTAGGGTTCCGTAATACTTAAGGAACCCTTATAGTTTCGCTCTGTCCGTCTGTCTGTCTGTCTGTCTGTCTGTCTGTCTGTCCGCGCTTCTAGCTCCTGTAATTATGAATATAAATTGATGAAATTTGGTTCAGTTATAGATTGTGTATAGATCACGGTTTCGGGATCATAAAAAAATAATAATTTTATATTTTAAGGGTGGCTCTCCATACATGTGAAGTGGGGATGAAAAATATTTTTTCACTCTACCCCATCGTGTGGGGTATCGTAGAATAGGTCTTTTAAAATAAAGGCAAGGTTTCATATGTTACTTTTTTATAAAGTTGACCATTTTCGAGTAATAGGCCTCCAAAGTACTTTGTAAGTTGGTCCCCCCCCCTAGCATTTTTAAACTATAGGAGATAGAAACTTGAAAATTTGCATGCTGATAGATCACGCTAAAAACTCTTTAGGAAAACTATTTTGAACCAAATCGGACAGTAACTTTTGGAGTAATTAAAAAAAAAGCATATTACGCGTTTATAGTTACGGAACCCTCCTTAGACATGTCCTGACATGCTCTTGGTTAGGTTATTAAGTTTCTCTTAAGTAGCTCATTTAGCGCTTATTCTTATTACCAAAATGTTAATTGGGTTACCACGACTTCTTTATTATTATAGTTAATGTTGTGTGACTTGGCCGTTGAACATTCTTTATACGTTAGTGGGTACAAGCCAATTTTGTTTACACATAATGTTATATCTGTTGTAACTACCTATGTTTATTAAGCGAGATAATAGCCCATACTGGTATTGGTAATTGGACGTTAGTGTCTCATTTTAGGCAGTTGTTGATTGTGCAACACATGCATTCAGCATTGACAATGCTGACTTCTGCTCTCTTCTTTTTGGAGCGTCCAATCGACTGATCTAACATAAAATAGACGTACAGACGGACTTCTATCAAAGATTAGAAGTCCGTCTGTACTGGAAAGAATTTTTTATACTGTTTGTTTCAGGCTTGCCTATACATATTATGTATTATTGAAATACGCAGCTTTATTAAGCCTACAATTGACTGGTTATTGAATCAACGTTTACCAAGTGGCAATTTTCCATCGTCAATGGGTAGCGGTTCTGGCGACAGATTGGTGCAATGGTGTCATGGAGCATCTGGTTTTTAACCGACTTCCAAAAAAGGAGGTGGTTATACGTTCGGCTGTATATATATATGTCGGAGCGTGTTAAAGCTAAGATTGTCTATGATTAGAAACGTCAAGTATTATTTACTATTTGGACGAGATCGATGCCAGTATTGATAGATGTCATAGTGGAAGAATCGTTGTCATGGAGACGTAGTTATTATTTGCTTGGATTTGGAAATTACTGGATTAGAAAATCTCAGGATAAAATACGGGAATACAGGAGTTGGGAATACGTGGCATCGAACTTGTCACGTTTCTGATCGTTCAGCATTTGAGCTATTCGATAATATTGTAATAAATTATTACTAATCTACTAATCTAAAGTCTTTATTATCAGAAGTGCGATGAACATCACGACCCACATAGAAAGACCCTTCGGAGCATAACGTGCAAAGGGCAGAATGAGAATGACACGCAGGATGAGCAAATCGCTTACATCGCAAATGAACAAATGCGTAGAGTCCAAAACGTGGAGAAAACTAAAAGTTGTCCGACGAAAGTAATAGAATAATAGATCGAAACCGATCAGACTGACACTAGAGTCAGAAGAGTGTATTTACGTGCATTTTGCATTATGAGATGGGGTGAATCTTCATGGTGTGAAAGCAAGATGTAATAATCAGACTGCATTCACTTTCCAATTACAAAGGATATTGGGTACACTTAATCCGTAGCGGAGACTTAGTACACAAGATTCTTGAGTTGAAGTTGAATCGTATTGATCGCTAAAAATATAATAATAACAAACATAAGAGATGGAAAGCCAAAACTAGAGATAGATCCTGTGGTCAACACACTGCTCGCAAATGCTTTGTTTGTTTGTTTATTTTACAGCGGGAGACAAGAAAACTATATATTGACATACTTGGAGGGAATTGACGATAAATCACGTGGCAGATGCAGTTCTGCTCTATTAACTATTAATTAAATTAAACTATTAATTAAAGGAGTTGATAATATATTGGGCACAAAGATTCCAACTTGGACACTCAATAACTGTGGTGAGCATATTCCTTCCATTACGATATTTTTCTCGAAATATTGGTAGAATTGATCTAGTATTATTTATGAAGTCTCTTTCATTTGATATACATAGCGAAATTACCTAGCTAATAAAGATCATATAAGATGTTGCTTCTCTTGTTGCTAATGGCTTCATGGTCTAACCGAGTTAGCGCATCTCAAACTAAGATTTAGATTAGATACTAGTTTGTGTATCGAACGACTGCATATGTGTGTACCTACCTACTTATATAGCTACGCGTAGCCTGTTGAAGTCTAAGACGATGTGCATGAGTGTAATAATTTACTTCTTACAGTGTACTGCTATTTTGCAAATGATGCTATACGTGCTATAAGAATGTATGACATAGTTTTAAAATTTTGCAAATTTAAGTAATCTTTGTTATGATATAGAAGGAGCGTGATCTTGCGCGATCTCACGAATGACATTTTTATTTGAGTACATAATAACTTACAATTGATTTCAAGAGACAAAAGTAAAAAGAATATTTAAAACGAACATAAAATTATAGTACTTCTTTTATTTGGATCAAATTGAAAATACAGTTTTGTACGTTTATCAAAATCTAACTTTGCAATAAGGATTCGCATGATACTTTAAGATAGTAGTTGAAAATTTATGTGTCAGGCGCTAGATTATTATCTATCCAAGTGAAATTGTTTATTAATTTGGAATGATACGTATGTACTTTGGGATGATTTTATTTTGACAGATAATTATTGTTTGCATAAATTATTTTCTCTCTTGGTTTTGTTCATTTGGTACAAGGGGGTAGTTCGGTGCAACGAGAATGGCGACATTTCAATATATCGCTCTGTCTTACAGGGTTAACATTACATAAAAGCTACTTAAAACCACAACAGATGACACTATGTCGCTTCTGCCTCGCGCTATCGAAAACGCTAGACTTATGTATATGAGGCTCACGAATAATTAATATATTGTACCATAAAGACTAGCCAAATGGCAGTCACCAGTCACCAGTCCGATTAAGTTAAAACAACTTAAATGACATTAACGTAGCCCCATTCGAAAAAAAAACAAGAAAAAATAACCTAACCAAGAGCATGTCAGGACATGTCTAAGGAGGGTTCCGTAAATGTTGAATGTTGATTAATAATCAAAATATATATAAGTGAATAGTAACCAGATGTTCTTTAAGAATAAGTTTTATTCGATTTCTATTTAATATTCGCATTTCGCTAATCACATAACATTTGAGCATATTATTTTAGTCTATTACGATACCGCCTATCACAATCAAAGAAAATATTTACTCTAGCGCACTCTAGCGAGACCTCAAAGTAGGTACGAAGAATACAACCAGATACTTATAAAAATTTTAAAGCGCGACACCTGAGAGGTTATACATATCAGCGAGGTTTTCGATAGCGTGATACAGAATTTAAATCCAATAACACAGTGACATCTAGTATTATTTTTCAAAAACAATCCACGATTTAAACAGGAGACTAGCGCCATATATGATATACCTAGTTTTCGTAAAGTTACTAGCAAATTGAAGCTTTTAATATTAAAGGTAGGTATTAAATTATAATAAAAAACAATAATATTATGGTAATTGATAACATAATTATATTCATGGGTTTTTAGTGTTATTAAATTATTGTAATAATTGGTAAAAGAGGCACATATTCGTAAAATTAATTATTAATTAAAATTTTACGTGTTTCAAAACTTAGCTCTAATTCTGGTGAAGAAACGTAAATTCGCAATAATCACTATAATTACTGTAGCTCAGTTAATCATAGTGTTTGTCCTTGGATGTAGGTTCAAACCCGACAGCATGTTTTATTTATTATTAATTTAAGTTATTTTTATTAATTGTTAATTTCAGTTTTTTTTTAATTTTGCAACCAGTTTTGAAACATTATTTTAAATGATAATTTCACATGATGTATAATTATTCTGATTTGCATTAATATGTTAATTTGTTTTTCTATAATTGCTCTAGAAATAGAAATTATGATGCGATTTCGTTCAAAATAGTTTTCCTAAAGAGTTTTTAGCATGATCTGTCAGCATGGAAATTTGCAAGTTTCTATCTCCTATAGTTTAAAAATGCTAGGGGGGGGGACCAACTTACAAACTACTTTGGAGGCCGATTACTCGAAAATGGTCAACTTTATAAAAAAGTAACGTATGAAACCATGCCTTTATTTTAAAAGACCTATTCTACGATACCCCACACGATGGGGTAGAGTGAAAAAATATTTTTCATCCCCACTTCACATGTATGGAGAGCTACTCCTAAAATATAAAATTATTATTTTTTTATGATCCCGAAACCGTGATCTATACACAATCTATAACTGCACCAAATTTCATAAAATTATATTCATAATTACAGGAGCTAGAGGCGCGGACAGACAGACAGACAGACAGACAGACAGACAGGCAGACAGACAGACAGACAGACAGGCAGACAGACAGACAGACAGACAGACGGACAGAGCGAAACTATAAGGGTTCCTTAAGTATTACGGAACCCTAAAAATGAACATATTGTTCTGCACAAAGACTTCTAAAGACGGAGTCATAGTTTTTGAAAGTTGGTACTATATTTTTCTGTTGCTCTGTCTTACTAACGATGTGTCAATACGAGTGAAAGAAAGAGCTTATATCGGTGTATAAACGCGTGTTTCGTGTCATGTTATGACCAGCTCAGTAGGCTATTGCAGAGCAGTAGCTCTGTGTATTTTTTGTGTTTTATCAATGAAAATAAATGTGTAAAGGTCATATTAATTTTAAAACAGCTAATATGTGTTGCTCCGCTGCATATTGTGCCTCAAGAATGACGACAGAAGGTGTCAAATACTTGGAATTATCATTTTACCCGTAATGTTTTAACAATGTATTGTGAACTAAATAATGAGTATTTTTATAATATAAACAGATGATCATTAAATTTAACGAACCCTTTTTCGTACTATATCACGCTTTAATGATGAATGTCACGTAATGAGTAATAATTTGTGCAAAATAAAAGCTTTGTTTTTCTGCGTATTTTGAGTGATGTACCCTACTGATACAAGAGTTTATCGATAAAGATAATAAACTTTTACTAAACGGTTTTATTAGGTCTCGGAAATGCTCCGGAAGAAGAGGCGAATAGATTGAAGCAGTTAGATGCGAAAATTAGAAGAGTGTGTCCCACCAGTGAGACAGCTTGGTGTGACGGTATTGATACGGGAAAGATATTTCTGTTTTACCGGACAATTAAGAAGACTTACGATAATATATACTTTTTTAAACATATTTTTTTTTATTTAGTTTCCAATTAAAATGCACAAAGAGCATTTTTCCATTATCCGATCCGGATCGAATACGATATCGGTATCGAATGCCGATACAGTAGTCGATATTCAATAGCCATGCAAGGGCAAGTAAAATATATGAAACACATAGGTCTTTCACATTATTGGTTTGATATCGGATCGAAAAGCACTTTTATTCCTGTAAATATGGACCTAGCAGGAACAATTGACAGGTGCGTAAATGCAATTTTATCGAATGTCAATTGTATGAGCATTGTCATATTTTTTTTATATTTATACAAATCTCTTTCGATAACGTAACGTTTACGCAATTGACAATTGTTCCTGCTAGGCCCCCAAGCAAGTGAGTAATCTGACTGATTCAGCTAATCTCTCAATGTATTTACTATTTAGATGCTAATCAAAAATGCAAATAGAGGAAATCGAACGCAACATTTTTGTGTTGTCAGATTTGACATGAGACTCGTGTGTTCGATTTTCAGTTCTATTGTATCAGTCCAGAGTTATATTTTCAATGCTCTGAATTTTCCCCGGCCTTCCAGATTCCTGATAGTATGTCCGTCGGGATATATTATCGGGTCGGTATTACTAAGGCTTACTAATAAAGAGGAGGTTCTGTGTTCGGCTGTATATATGTCACCATAAAATTTTAAAAACCGTTAGATTATAATATTACTAGAGATATTATAAAATGTCGACAGATTGTCAAATAAAAAAAATAACCTAACCAAGAGCATGTCAGGACATGTCTAAGGAGGGTTCCGTAACTATAAACGCGTAATATGCTTTTTTTTAATTACTCCAAAAGTTACTGTCCAATTTGGTTCAAAAAAGTTATTTTTATTAATTGTTAATTTCAGTTTTTTTTTTAAATTTTGCAACCAGTTTTGAAACATTATTTTAAATGATAATTTCACATGATGTATAATTATTCTGATTTGCATTAATATGTTAATTTTTTTTTCTATAATTGCTCTAGAAATAGAAATTATGATGCAATTTCGTTCAAAATAGTTTTCTAAAGAGTTTTTAGCATGATCTATCAGCATGGAAATTTGCAAGTTTCTATCTCTTATAGTTTAAAAATGCTAGGGGGGGGACCAACTTACCAACTACTTTGGAGGCCGATTACTCGAAAATGGTCAACTTTATAAAAAAGTAACGTATGAAACCTTGCCTTTATTTTAAAAGACCTATTTTACGATACCCCACACGTTGGGATAGAGTGAAAAAATATTTTTCATCCCCACTTCACATGTATGAAGAGCCACCCCTAAAATATAAAATTATTATTTTTTTATAATCCCGAAACCGTGATCTATACACAATCTATAACTGCACCAAATTTCATCCATTTATATTCATCATTACAGGAGCTAGAGGCGCGGACAGACAGACAGACAGACAGACAGACACACAGACAGACGGACAGAGCGAAACTATAAGGGTTCCTTAAGTATTACGGAACCCTAATTACTTCTTACAATTTTACACGTTATTTTTCGTTACATTGTAATATTTACCGTGCCGATTGGTTAAATGGCAAGCCCGCGCCGCCATATTTGTTTTCTTTTTCATAATAATAATTAAAACTAAAAATAATGCGTACAATTATTGTAAGGAGAAATTTTTATTTGACATATTATATATTATATACAGCCGAACACAGAACCTCCTTTTTTTAAAGTCGGCTAAAAAATTTTATGACATCTATTTCTATTACAATAGTGCAGAATTGTTAGGAATTGTAAACTTTCAATTGGTATATATAGGGAGTAATTTTATTTAATGTAAATAGTTATCCCACCAAAAACATTCTGTAAAAAACTAGCCAAGTCTCGATAGAGCTGCTTGTTTATCTCTAATAACCTAACCAAGAGCATGTCAGGACATGTCTAAGGAGGGTTCCGTAACTATAAACGCGTAATATGCTTTTTTTTAAATTACTCCAAAAGTTACTGTCCGATTTGGTTCACAATAATTTTCCTAAAGAGTTTTTAGCGTGATCTATCAGCATGAAAATTTTCAATTTTCTACCTCCTATAGTTTAAAAATGCTAGGGGGGGGACCAACTTACAAGCTACTTTGGAGGTCGATTACTCGAAAATGGTAAACTTTATAAAAAAGTAACGTATGAAACCTTGCCTTTATTTTAAAAGACCTATTCTACGATACCCCACACGATGGGGTAGAGTGAAAAAATATTTTTCATCCCCACTTCACATGTATGGAGAGCCACCCCTAAAATATAAAATATTATTTTTTTATGATCCCGAAACCATGATCTATACACAATCTATAACTGCACCAAATTTCATCAATTTATATTCATAATTACAGGAGCTAGAGGCGCGGACAGACAGACAGACAGACAGACAGACAGACGGACAGAGCGAAACTATAAGGGTTCCTTAAGTATTACGGAACCCTAAAAAGTAGTGAAATCTAGACAAAGTCGTGCCAAGTCTAAGGTTCCTTACTGCGATTTCTTTATTATTATAGTTAATGTTGTGTGACTTGGCCGTTGAAGGGTACACAATGGTACAAAAGGGGCTCCATGACACCATTGCTCCAATACATGTGTTCTACAATCAACAACAGCCTAAAATGAGACACTACTCACTAGCGTCCAATTACCAATACCAGTATGGGCTATTATCTCGCTTAACAAACATAGGTAGTTACAACAGATATACATTACGTGTAAACAAAATTGACTTGTACCCACTTGTAACGTATAAAGAATGTTCAACGGCCAAGTCACACAACATTAACTATAATAATAAAGAAATCGCAGTAAGGAACCTTAGACTTGGCACGACTTTGTCTAGATTTCACTACTTTTTAGAGATAAACAAGCAGCTCTATCGAGACTTGGCTAGTTTTTTAAAGAATGTTTTTGGTGGGATTTCACTTCTTTTTGTAGAAACGTGGGCATATTGATTTATTTTACTAGATTTCAGTGTAATTTGTTTATTTAATTTGTGTAATGATCGAGTACAATAAAGTTAATCGTTCGACTATTTCTTCTTGTAAACTTGTAAATATAAGTATAAAAGCCAGTCTAGTCTTATCCAGAGTTTTCCTTTAATTTTATTTATATGCGTGTCAAAAGCAGAAAGGGAGACATTCGCCCAGCAGTGGAATGCTACGAACTAGATTAAATTAGAAGATGTGTCCCAATTCGCTAGGTTTTTGCAATGACAGTCGATTTTTTTTATGTACCAATAGTAGAAGGGGGGCATTACCATATCTCTAATCAGCTGAAATCAGCTGAGGATTCTTCATCAGATACTTCAGACCTTCGATTTTTGACATCAAATGAAGCGGCCCACCAAGTTGAATATTTTTTGTAAAGGTGGTATGTCGATCTCTAATAGTTTGGTTGGGCTCTTGTGTTTTCTAATCAGGGTCACCAGGTACTCCAGATGTTCGATTATCCTAGTTTTTATAGTTTTCCCTTTATGTGGCCATTAAACCCTAATTCTGTACCAAATTTCAGCTCTCTGAGTTCATGAGAAGTACTAGTTCTATTCTGATGATCATGAGTGAGTGACTGAGTGAGTGTGTGTCATAAATTCAAAACTTTGCTTTCGCTTAACTTCGGAACTAAATGACCTACAGACTTAAAATTTTGGATTTTAAGTACGTGATTATAGCTTACTAGATGACGAAAATTTCTGCGTTCTGGTCTTATCCAGAGCTCCTCAAATAGGGGCCTGAAAATGCGGCGAAATGGTTCCAGTAAAGGATGGTACGACAGTGTTTGCTTCGCGCTCGACTTGACGGGGGCACTGCTGTGCCCCCAGATCGACGTTCTGGTCTTATCCAGAGGTTCTCAAATAGGGGCCTGAAATGCGGCGAAATGGTTCCGGTAAATAATGGTACGGCAGTGTTTGCTTCGCGCTCGACTTGGCGGGGGCACTGCTGTGCCCCCAAATCAACGTTCTGGTCTTATCCAGAGGTTCTCAAATAGGGGCCTGAAAATGCGGCGAAATGGTTCCAGTAAAGAATGGTACGACAGTGTTTGCTTCGCGCTTGACTTGGCGGGGGCACTGCCGTGCCCCCAGATCGACGTTCTGGTCTTATCCAGAGGTTCTCAAATAGGGGCCTGAAATGCGGCGAAATGGTTCCAGTAAAGAATGGTTCGGCAGTGTTTGCTTCGCGCTCGACTTGGCGGGGGCACTGCCGTGCCCCCAGATCGACGTTCTGGTCTTATCCAGAGGTTCTCAAATAGGGGCCTGAAAATGCGGCGAAATGGTTCCAGTAAAGAATGGTACGGCAGTGTTTGCTTCGCGCTCGACTTGGCGGGGGCACTGCAGTGCCCCCAGATCGACGTTCTGGTCTTATCCAGAGGTTCTCAAATAGGGGCCTGAAATGCGGCGAAATGGTTCCGGTAAATAATGGTACGGCAGTGTTTGCTTCGCGCTCGACTTGGCGGGGGCACTGCAGTGCCCCCAGATCGACGTTCTGGTCTTATCCAGAGGTTCTCAAATAGGGGCCTGAAAATGCGGCGAAATGGTTCCAGTAAAGAATGGTTCGGCAGTGTTTGCTTCGCGCTCGACTTGGCGGGGGCACTGCCGTGCCCCCAGATCGACGTTCTGGTCTTATCCAGAGGTTCTCAAATAGGGGCCTGAAAATGCGGCGAAATGGTTCCAGTAAAGAATGGTTCGGCAGTGTTTGCTTCGCGCTCGACTTGGCGGGGGCACTGCCGTGCCCCCAGATCGACGTTCTGGTCTTATCCAGAGGTTCTCAAATAGGGGCCTGAAAATGCGGCGAAATGGTTCCAGTAAAGAATGGTACGGCAGTGTTTGCTTCGCGCTCGACTTGGCGGGGGCACTGCAGTGCCCCCAGATCGACGTTCTGGTCTTATCCAGAGGTTCTCAAATAGGGGCCTGAAAATGCGGCGAAATGGTTCCAGTAAAGAATGGTTCGGCAGTGTTTGCTTCGCGCTCGATTTGGCGGGGGCACTGTCGTGCCCCCAGATCGACGTTCTGGTCTTATCCCGAGGTTCTCAAATAGGGGCCTGAAAATGCGGCGAAATGGTTCCAGTAAAGAATGGTACGGCAGTGTTTGCTTCGCGCTCGACTTGGCGGGGGCACTGCCGTGCCCCCAGATCGATTATCCTAGTTTTTATAGTTTTCCCTTTATGTGGCCATTAAACCCTAACTCTGTACCAAATTTCAGCTCTCTGAGTTTATGGGAAGTACTAGTTCTATTTTGATGATCATGAGTGAATGTATAAGTGAGTGAGTGAGTGAGTGAGTGAGTGAGTGTCATAAATGCGAAACTTTGCTTTCGCTTAACTTCGGAACTAAATGACCTACAGACTTGAAATTTTGGATTTTAAGTATGTAATTATAGCTTACTGGATGACGAAAATTTCTGCGTTCTGGTCTTATCTAGAGGTTCTCAAATAGGGACCTGAAAATGCGGCGAAATGGTTCCAGTAAAGGATGGTACAGCAGTGTTTGCTTCGCGCTCGACTTGGCGGGGGCACTGCCGTGCCCCCAGATTAATAAAACGTTTTCTCATAATACTTATTTTATAATTAAAATACGCAATTGACTGAATAGTGTGAAAGAATTATGCTACTAATTATTTCATACATTTTACTCGCCTTTGGCTATTGTGTATCGGCTATCAGCATTCTTTACCGATATCGTGTCGGATAATGGGAAAACGCTTTTATGATAAAAACTAGATGTTGCCCGCGCCTTCGTGCGCGCTAAAAGAAATACCGTGCCGCAAAAAAGTAGCCTATGTGGTCTTTTCTATATATGTGCAAAATTTCATCAAAATCGGTCAAGTACTTTCGGAGCCCATGCAAACGAACCTAATAAGAACACAGTATTTTTTACACATCAAATAAAATCTTGTTAATTTCAAATACCTATATCTTAAATTAAAAAGGTACTTAATGAGTTTTACACATTATAAACTGATGACATAAAACTTAAAATGTGTTTATATTATTATTTTTAAACAAAAAATTAAACCGACTTCCAAAGTAAAAATACACAAAAAAGTATGAAATAAAACTTATTTTATAAATAATTCCCGTTTTAAATTTGGCTATTTCTCTACTTAATCTTCTTAATTTTGAAGTCGGTACCAGCAAATATGTTTTAGTGATAATATTGTTAAGTTATTATTAATACGTCTTAAAAACGTCTAAAATAAACGATCGAATATATAACTGAATACGTGCCAAGCTTCTATTAGATATTGTTATTAAGATGATGATGATGATTACTGTAAGTTACAAAGTGGCATATGCTTGCAGTTCTTTAAACAATACCGAAATTTCCAAACGCGTATCTTTAAAGACTGAGGAGTTCTGTTCAGTGTTTTTGGATCTGGGGTAGATATGAGCGCCGATGGGTAGTAGGTCGGCGGCGGCGCGCCGACTATTTTGGGTCGGCGGCGGCGGCGTCGGCGGCGTCGGCGGCGTGACCTTGAAAGGGTTGAAGTTTGTACTTGGTAGTAAAAAAAAATGTAGTTTACTTTGTTCATTGGGTAACATAAAATTACAATGCAATACAATTTACGGGACTTTTAGTAGTGATGAAAAAGACAACGTAATAATACAATTTTAAAGTAGGAACTACTTTGGAATTGGCAGTTAACAGTGTTTTGACTCCAAAGAGCGTAATCAATGTAATTTTTTTCTATTTTCGTTTTATAAACGTCCACATTTTAAAGAACTGACGTCGAAGCCATTTATATAACTGACTGCTATCACTAGAGAGATCAACCAATAATAGCGGAGATCTCAGCCTGAAACACGGTGCAAAATCTTCCAAACAAGCATATCTGCCTGTAGGTGCCACCGTAGTCCAACGCCATCCTGGTTGTCTTTCCTAGATCTGTCCGTAAACCAAATTATGTCCTTAAGGTGAAAATTAATCTGGCCCTAGTCCTCCTTAGAAGTTATGAAAACTGGGTATAGCTTCTAGGAGCTATGCATCTTGATCATGGCGTCCAATGACATGGCCATGACAGGTCTCTCAAGAAGAGACTGTTGCAGTTGTCCAAGTAGAGTGGAGGCCCTTTTTATCCTACCTGCCATCATGACCCTGAGAACAACCTTCTTAGCCTCCATAATATGAACAAGAAACAGAGGAAGTGGAGTCGGATGAATCAGGGTTTCAAGTGAAGGGGTAGGTGCCTAAGAACCATGATTATCAGACAGGCCAGCCTCTGTACACTATTTAATGTCATGCAGTTGACCTGTATAGTTTTTTTCTGCGTGCATATGTGACAATCGCCTCACTATAGCTGTATATAACCAAGCATAGCATTGCCTTCGACCGAAGGTCTCATTTAAAGCTGATAAGTCTTGGGCAGGATCACAGAGACATCTAGCCTTTTTCATAATGTACTCGATGTGCTTATTCCAAGTAAGTCCCATAATATCTAGGATCACTCCAAGATTTTCGTCCTCGCTTGTTTTACCGAAGAGTGTTGGGGGTTTTAGTCCCTTCAACTTCCTCTTATTGGTGTTAGGTATCAAGACTGTCTTATTAGCGTTGACGGTTAGCTTGACCCTTTTGCATCAAATTTGCACCTGATTGCATTAGCCTAGCGACTACTGATGTGCATTTGCCCACCACTAGTATCGCTAGGTCGGATTAGAGCTTTGCTCTCGATTCGGAGGTCGTGAGTTTGATTTCAAAAGAATAACAACAACAACAAAAATTTGTTTTCATGTTTGGTTAGGACATTGCATTTTGGTTATGCTGATCACCTGATTGTCTGACAGGAAAGGTGATCTATGCATCGGATTGGCAAGGAAAAAGTCCTGCGTACTGAGCACATACTAGGGTACTATTAGAATAACGGCTGGCCAGCCGTTTCAATGAAACCAGCCACCTATACCGAAATTGGTATGGGGAGCTATATTATTATTATTAGATATTTACTCAAGTATTTAACTTAAAAGGAGATCCCCACACTATGTAATACTATATAATATTATATTGTAAAGAAAAGAAAGAATTTTGGATTTGATTCTTTTTTATTATTATTAGGCCATCAGCGTATCCTTAAGCATAGAACCTTCTATTGTTCAATTCTTTTAGCAGCCCATTCACTACCAGGGACCCCTCTAGTGGCGACAGTACCCCACCCCTCCATGTGGGCATCCTTGGGTCAACCTGCTCCTGAGCGTCAAGCCCATGTTAGTTGATAACGCTACCTTGTTGTTTAGCGTAGTTTTGATCCACTCTATAGTAATTCTTGAAGCCAGACCATCATGGTAATAGATCATGTGGAGTTTTTTCCTAACGCGCCTTCAATACCTATGAAGGTACATAGCGCAAACTTTTTATCCTCAATGGCTTTATCAATGCGATCTACTAGCTCGATCTACTTGATCAATCAGTAGATCTGCCTTTCGTAGTGCTTACTAGAAGCACGTTAACTTTTATGTAGAACTCTTTTGATGAGATAGGTGTCACTTATGTGGATGTCCTCGTTCGTCTCCTCCTTTAAAGCATGAATGAAGTAAGGCTTATATGGGAATATATGACTTGGGTAATATGTATAATGCTCATAGTCACTGACTGAAATTACACATTATGACTATCCATTTCACTCATTCGGCGCGCCGATGTATTTTCGCAGCGGCGGCGGCGTGGCAAAATCGGCGGCGGCGGCGGCGCGCCGGCGCGGCGCTCATATCTAATCTGGGGTATACCTTGGTTTCAGCATCTTATTTTTTGGGAGCATATGCTTGTGTTACTTCAGTAAAAGTCAAAATCACTATATGTGTCGATATAAATTTCGAGGAGTTCTCTCAATTCCTCATGGATCGCATCGTCACGTTTCCACTTTAGTGACTAAAGAACCAATTTCGAAATAAACCCTTTACAACAAAAGAATTTTGCAAATAGGTCCATAAACGGCAGAGTAATGTTCAAAGATCTCCGTGTTAGTGTAAAATTAAACCGACTTCCAAAGTAAAAATACACAAAAAAGTATGAAATAAAACTTAATCTCTATATAATTCCCCTTTCAAATTCGGCTAAAATTTTTACTATTTCTCTACTCAATCTTATTAATTTTGAAGTCGGTACCAGCAAATATGAACGTAAGTTCTATAAAATATTGTAGAATATTGTTTGGGCTGGTACCGATTTCAAAATTAATAAGATTGAGTAGAGAAATAGTAAAAATTTTAGCCGAATTTGAAAGGGGAATTATATAGAGATTAAGTTTTATTTCATACTTTTTTGTGTATTTTTACTTTGGAAGTCGGTTTAATTTTTTGTTTAAAAATAATAATTTCACCCTTTTTAGTGATATATTTTGTTAAGTTATTATTATGTTAAGTTATTATTAATACGTCTTAAGAACGTCTAAACTAAACGATCGAATGTATAATTAAATACTCGCCAAGCTTCCATTAGGTATTGCTATTAAGATGATGATGATGATTACTGTAAGTGGCAATGGTATTACTGAAAGTGGCATATGCTTGCAGTTCTTTAAACAATGCCGAAATTTCCAAACGCATATCTTTAAAGACTGAGGAGTTCTGTACAGTGCTTTTGGATCCAGGGTATACCTTGGTACAATATCTTATTTTTTTGGTAGTATATGCTTGTGTTACTTCAGTAAAAGTCAAAATCACTATATGTGTGGATATAAATTTTGAGGAGTTCCCTCGATTCCTCATGGCTCGCATCATCAGGTTTCCACTTTAGTGACCAAAGGACTAATTTCGAATTAAACCCTTTACAACAACAAAAGAATTTTGCAAATAGGTCCATAAACGGCAGAGTAATGTTCAATGATCTCCGTGTTAGTGTAAAATACTATGAGAAATACCTTTTATATCATCATAATCTGATGACGTATGGTGTGATAGTGGTGATGATGATAATGATTACTCTAACTGACAAGGTGGCATATGCTTGCAGTTCTTTAAACAACGCCGAAATTCCCAAACATGTATCTGTAAGGAGTCAGGAGTTCTATTCTGTACTTTTGGATCCAGGGTATACCTTGGAGCAAAATCTTACTTTTTGGTAGCATATGCTTGAACTACTTCAGAAAAAGTCAAAATCACCATATGTGTCCATATAAATTTCGAGGAGTTCCCTCGATTCCTCATGGATCCCATCATCAGGTCACCACTTTGATATCAAAAGGACCAATTTGGGATTACACCCTATACATCACAGAAAAAATTTTGAAAATCGGTCCACAGGCGGCGGAGTAATCGTTGAACATACAAAAAAAATAAAAAAAAAAATAAAAAATATATACAGCCGAACGTATAACCGCCTCCTTTTTTGGGAAGTCGGTTAAAAATACTATGAAAAGTACCATCTTTATCATCATGTATGCTGTGATAGTGGTGGTGATGATGATGATTACTCTAATTGACAAAGTGGCATATGCTTGCAGTTCTTTAAACAACGCCAAAATCCCCAAACATGTATCTATAATGAGTCAGGAGTTCTGTTCTGTACTTTTGGATCCAGGGTATACCTTGGAGCAAAATCTTACTTTTTGGTAGCATATGCTCGGACTACTTCAGAAAAAGTCGAAATCACCATATGTGTCCATATAAATTTCGAGGAGTTCCCTCGATTCCTCATGGATCCCATCATCAGGTCACCAATTTTCTAAAAATGGGACCAACTTCGGAATAGACCTTTTACATCAAAAAAAGAATTTTGAAAATCGGCCAACAGACGGCGGAGTTATCCGCGAACATACAAAAAAAAAATATATCTATACTATAATATTATAAAGCTGAAGAGTTTGTTTGTTTGTTTGTTTGTTTGAACGCGCTAATCTCAGGAACTACTGGTTCGAATTGAAAAATTCTTTTTGTGTTGGATAGTCCATTTATCGAGGAAGGCTTTAGGCTATATAACATCATGCTAAGCTCAATACGAGCGGAGCTCCAATCAATAATGTTTCAAAATCGGGGTGTTTTTTCCCCTTTTGAGAGCTTTCGCTGCGTACGCTGCGGAAACGGTTAAAGTTTCGCTAAAATTATGTATGACAGAATTGTTCCTCTTTAAAAGTCCTAAAAAAAAGTCCGCGACAGTATATGTCTATCTTTTAAGGTTGACTCACAATAACCTTTTTATGCTAACCAAATTTGTTCCAAAATTAAGCATTATTTGTGAGGGTGTTTTCATAAAGATGATATTAATCCTTATCCATATAAATACGTTATTCATTACAAGCATTTAATTTAGAAGAAATTTGCCATTTACATCATTTGATTTCAATAAGTATTTTAGAAGATATCGTAGTAATAAAATAATCAGCGCGCATAATGATGTGCGGCGCGCTGCGGGCAGTCGTGAGTCGCGGGCAAGCGCTCCTCCTTCTACGTAAATGAAGTCGCGGGTAAATTTTAGCGATATCCCAAAGTGACTATTCCACGCGGACGAAGTCGCGTGCAAAAGGTAGTATATATATACAGCCGAACGTATAACCGCCTCCTTTTTTGGAAGTCGGTTAAAAATAAAAATTCAGAATTATAAAAATATCTACAAACGTCGATAGGTACCACAAAAAAGTCGAGTAGTTTATCGATATTATATCGATATACGTTACATCCCTGCACGTACACTAATACAATGCACACAAGCAGAAAAAGGACACGCGTTTGCTGGCTAAAACTCTCTCTAGTGATTAGGTATATACTCAAAGGTTCTGCAGTATTAATGAATTATTTATGGAGATGGTTAATCGGTTTTGATGGAATGTCAAATTGTATTCGAAAGAGGAATTTAACGATATCTTAAACTATAATTACGTATCTTAAATTTGTCGCCATATTAATATAATCAATTAAGTAGTCCTCCTTTGTTGGAAGGCGGTTAAAATTTTGAAGAGGCAGCTCACTAGAGGCGCTTATCTGGTCCCAATTTTTAACCGACTTCCAAAAAAGGAGGCGGTTATACGTTCGGCTGTATATATATATATTTTTTTTTGTATGTTCGCGGATAACTCCGCCGTCTGTTGGCCGATTTTCAAAATTATTTTTTTGATGTAAAAGGTCTATTCCGAAGTTGGTCCCATTTTTAGAAAATTGGTGACCTGATGATGGGATCCATGAGGAATCGAGGGAACTCCTCGAAATTTATATGGACACATATGGTGATTTCGACTTTTTCTGAAGTAGTCCAAGCATATGCTACCAAAAAGTAAGATTTTGCTCCAAGGTATACCCTGGATCCAAAAGTACAGAACAGAACTCCTGACTCATTATAGATACATGTTTGGGGATTTTGGCGTTGTTTAAAGAACTGCAAGCATATGCCACTTTGTCAATTAGAGTAATCATCATCATCACCACCACTATCACAGCATACATGAGAAAGAAGGTACTTCTCATAGTATTTTACACTAACACGGAGATCTTTGAACATTACTCTGCCGTTTATGGACCTATTTGCAAAATTCTTTTGTTGTAAAGGGCTTAATTCGAAATTGGTCCTTTAGTCACTAAAGTGGAAACGTGATGATGCGATCCACGAGGAATTGAGAGAACTCCTCGAAATTTATATCGACACATATAGTGATTTTGACTTTTACTGAAGTAACACAAGCATATGCTCCCAAAAAATAAGATGCTGAAACCAAGGTATACCCCAGATCCAAAAACACTGAACAGAACTCCTCAGTCTTTAAAGATACGCGTTTGGAAATTTCGGTATTGTTTAAAGAACTGCAAGCATATGCCACTTTGTAACTTACAGTAATCATCATCATCATCTTAATAACAATATCTAATAGAAGCTTGGCACGTATTCAATTATATATTCGATCGTTTATTTTAGAAGTTTTTAAGACGTATTAATAATAACTTAACAATATTATCACTAAAAAGGGTGAAATTATTATATTTAAACAAAAAATTAAACCGACTTCCAAAGTAAAAATACACAAAAAAGTATGAAATAAAACTTATTTTATAAATAATTCCCCTTTTAAATTTGGCTATTTCTCTACTTAATCTTCTTAATTTTGAAGTCGGTACCAGCAAATATGAACGTGAGTTCTATAAAATATTGTAGGATATCGTTTGGGCTGGTAGCGACTTCAGAATTAAGAAGATTAAGTAGAGAAATAGCCAAATAGAGAAATGCCTAGAATATTGTGGTACTTAGGTAAAACCAAAAATACTTAAAAATTGCGCGACAGGAGACCTAAGATTATCTTAACGTCTAGCAACACATTTATGACCCTTTTGGTATGGTAATAAAAGCGACGGCTATGGTTATTTTCCATCAGCAATCCGTTTGCTCATCTGTAAACGTGAAAATGAACCTCGAGTAGAATACCCTTGTCGTTATAAACGCACCAAAGTTGCTTACGACCAAACGATTATTGAATTTATGAGAAAGAAACGTATCATTTCCATCAGAAACTTTGAAAATTCAAAAGTTTTATACTGATATCAATCTTCAGCGTAATCGTACTAATATGTGTTATGTTAACTTAGTGTAACAAGTTACAACTGCTTACATTCGGCGGGAGTATTGTGAAATACCTGACCCTTCATTATTAATTGCAGTTTGTATAGCTAGAAAAAATACGAAATACTTTTGACTTGTAACTTTCTTTTCGTTCGCTCCAGTGCAACCTCCGATTTCATGAAAAACTAAGATTCCCTTATATCGTGGAAAGTTGTGAAGGAAATGATATTCAAAAGCTCAAATGACGCGTATTCACGAGAAAAAAAAACGAAAAAACTTATGGCTGAAGCAGTGAAATAAAAATTAAATTTTATTCAGATTTTTTATATTTTTTGGAGCTCGATAATTTGGAAACGAAGAATTAATTCAAAATTTGCGGAAAATTCCTCTGGACAATTTAGTCAGCTACAATTTGAGCCTAAAAAAAAAGACGATCGGTTGCCCTATAGTCAGGGCCGGATCTACCTAAGGGCTACTTGGGCTGCAGCCCAGGGCCCCGAGGTTACAAGGGGCCCCCAGACCCCGCTAAAAACAATAGGCGCTAATTTGAATTTAAAAAATGGTTGTCTGTAAAGTCGGTTTACGGGCGATATTTTTACGTGATATTGTCATAAGAAAACATTGTAAAAAAATTGCATACTTCTGTGAATTGAGTTAAGGCGGAAAATACGTGTGACCTAAGGATGTTTTCATGCTGATTTTCATAATTTTTTTTAAGGTATAAAAAATGAGTATTATTTATTGAAACTATTTGGTTATTTTATACATATATTCATGATTTTTTTCATATTAAATATAGTAAAATTAAATGTATTAAACATATTAAATATTAGGTTTTTACCTATGAAATTGCCGTTTTGTATGAAAAAAATTTAAACGAATTCTTTTCATGTATTTTTAGGGTTCCGTAATACTTAAGGAACCCTTATAGTTTCGCTCTGTCCGTCTGTCTGTCTGTCTGTCTGTCTGTCTGTCTGTCTGTCTGTCCGCGCCTCTAGCTCCTGTAATTATGAATATAAATTGATAAAATTTGGTGCAGTTATAGATTGTGTATAGATCACGGTTTCGGGATCATAAAAAAATTATAATTTTATATTATAGGGGTGGCTCTCCATACATGTGAAGTGGGGATGAAAAATATTTTTTCACTCTACCCCATCGTGTGGGGTATCGTAGAATAGGTCTTTTAAAATAAGGGCAAGGTTTCATACGTTACTTTTTTATAAAGTTGACCATTTTCGAGTAATCGGCCTCCAAAGTAGTTTGTAAGTTGGTCCCCCCCCTAGCATTTTTAAACTATAGGAGATAGAAACTTGCAAATTTCCATGCTGATAGATCATGCTAAAAACTCTTTAGGAAAACTATTTTGAACCAAATCGGACAGTAACTTTTGGAGTAATTAAAATAAAAGCATATTACGCGTTTATAGTTACGGAACCCTCCTTAGACATGTCCTGACATGCTCTTGGTTAGGTTATTTTTATTTGTATTAATCGAAGTAATCACCCATACAATCAATGCATCTTTGCTTACGCAGTGGCAGTTTATTGATGCCCTTCTTAAAGAAATCAGCTGGACGGGAGGCAACAAATTCTTCAAAGGCATTTTGTACTGCCTCTCGGGTATTGAATTTTTTCCCGCCAAGAAGTTATCCAAATTGTAGAAAAAGTAGTAGTCTGTAGGCGCAAGGTCAGGTGAGTAGGGCGGATGACGGAGAGCTTCTAACCCCAGTTCTTGCAACTTTAAGACCGTCCGCTATGCAGTATGAGGTCGCGTGTTGTCGTGCAGGAGCAGCGGAGACGAGCGATTGACCAATGCTGGTTGGGGATGTGTTCAGTTCTTCACAGTACACATCTGCAGTCATACTCACCCCGTTTGGTAAGAAGATGTGATGATTCACACCGTCGCTAGACCACCAAACAGTGACCATCACTTTTCTAGGGGTAAGTTTTCGTTTAGGGCATTGTTTAGGTGCTGAACCAGGATCCAACCAACTTGCTGAGCGCTTGCGGTTATCAAACAGAATCCATTTTTCATCGCAGGTAACAATGCGGTTCAAAATTCCTTCATTTATGTGTCTGTTGAGCAGTGCAAGGCACGTCTCGACGCGTACTTCGCGCTGGCGATCATTGAGTTTGTGGGGCACCCATTTGTCAAGCTTTTTTACCTTGCCAATTTGACGCAAATGGACCAATATTATTTTGACGCTAATGTTGAAAGCTGCTGCTAATTCAGCCGTAGATTGTGTATCATCAGATTCCACAATCGCCTTTAATTCGTCATTGTCGACCAAAGTCTTCGGACGACCGCGAGGTTCATTTTTCAGGTCGAAATTTCCAGAACGGAACGGAAATTTCCAGAATTTCCAGAAGCGAGCAAACCAATAACAGGTGGTGCATTGGTTTGTAGCGTTAGCTCCGTAAACGTCGTTGCCGCTTGTGCTGCGTTACTGCCACGACGGTACTCATATATTACTCGAATTTTTAACGTATCCATGATGACGAAAAAGATTGAAATACGATGAAAATGTAACACTAATCAATAAACAAATGACTACTTATGGAAAAAGAAGTCCATGTTTTTAAAATAAAATTTATTTGAAATTAGAATTCTTAGTGAAACAAAAACTATTTTGATTTGAAATGGCCAGTACTACAGAACGGCAATTTCAAAGACCTTTTATAATAAATTTTTTACAGAAATATAACTTAAAAAAAGTAGCGGAGATATCAGCTGATCAGCAGTTGGTGTACACGATGGAAGCCACAATTTTTAAGCGAAATCAATGGCACAAAAAATTACTTTGTTTTATAATTATGTCTGTCCTCTATATAAACCTCATTCAAAAAAAATTTTTCTCTGTGGGTAGTCCCTGAAAATAGTAGCAATTTTGGTGCTCTCTAATAAATTATTTAAAATAAATAGTAAAATAAGTTAATTTAGTGTAATTATGTGCTAGTTTTATGTGGGGCTCACCTGTACTCAATATCACATAATAATCTCCTCTCTACACTAAGTATTTACAATATTCACAATTTTTACAAAAATCAGCACTAGTTTTGCTTACTTAAGTAATCATGGATGTCAATAACCTGGAATCTTTGACCAGTTTCTTTGATTCCCGTATGAAGCAATATGACGAGAAATTACAGAAGATTGCTGAGGGTTCTAACACCAATCCAGAAATTGCCTCATTATCTGAAGATTTTAAGGAATTTAAGAACACTGTTTTGCAAATTTTATCAAGACTGAAGAATGATGTTGATTCTCTTTCTCTAAAGCTCGATCGGCATGAAATGATGATGCACAAGAAGGTCCTACTCTTTCACGGTATTCCTGAGAAACATAATGAAAAACCGTTTGATCTAATCCATCAAGTGTTGACAGACAGGATGAAATTAGGTGAAATTAATAATAGTTGCATTCAAGCTTGTCATCGTCTTGGGTTCTCAACATCATCTAAGGCCAGACCTATTTTAGTGCGGTTTAAAACATTTGAAGACAGGCAAACTGTGTGGGAAACTAAGACTTCATTAAAAGGTGCTAACATTACATTATCGGAGTTTTTGACCAAAGAAAAGCATAGAGTTTTCACTACAGCTCGCAAGCATTTTGGTATCAGGAACTGTTGGTCAAGTGATGGCAAAATTAATATCATTCTCCCGGATAAGAGCCGCCGCAAAGTGGAATCCATTACAGGCCTGGAGAAGCTTATGTCCCAGTTCCCAGCAAGCTGTGAGGAGGCAGAGGCTCATGTACTGGACTTTAGAGCTGGAAGAACCGTAAGACAAGCCCGGCGTCACCATTAATAAAATAACCTACAAAAATTTTCATGTCTATAGGTTTGTCGATTCACATAGCACATTGTAAGTTTGGATTTTCGTTTTTGATTCACAACTTGTAGGTATGTTCTAAATTATTTAAATTCAAATTTTAACTGTTTATACGTCAATGTTACTCCGGAATTTATATAAAATTTGCTATCACAATCAAAGATCACAATCCTTCGTTCATATCAGCCTGACATTTGTCAAATGTCAGATGTACTATGACAGTTTATTTCTTCTGCTTCCACTTTTTTGTTCATTTATTATTTCAATTTGCCAAAGTATTGTGTAATTTTTAATCGACTTCCAAAAAAGGAGGCGGTTATACGTTCGGCTGTATATATATATTTTTTTTTTGTATGTTCGCCGATTGCTTCGCCGTCTGTGAACCGATTTTCAAAATTCTTTTTTTGATGTAAAGGGTGTCATCCGAAGTTGGTCCCATTTTCAAAAAAGTGGTAACCTGATGATGGGATCCATGAGGAATCGAGGGAACTCCTCGAAATTTATATGGATACATATGGTGATTTTGAGTTTTTTTAAAGAAATCTAAGCATATGTTACCAAAAAGTAATATTTTGCTCCAAGGTATACCCTGGATCCAAAAGTAAAAAACAGAACTCCGGACTCCTTATAGCTACATATTTGGGGATTTCAGCGTTGTTTAAACAACTGCAAGCATATGCCACTACGTCAATTAGAGTAATCATCATCATCACCACCATCATCACACCATACATCATCACATTATGATGGTATAAAAGGTACTTCTCATAGTATTTTACACCCACATGGATATCTTTGAACATTACTCTGCTATTCATGAACTTATTTGCAAAATTATTTTTTGTTGTAAAGGATATAATTCTAAATTAGTCCTTTAGTCACTAAAGTGGAAACCTGATGATGCGATCCATGAGGAACCGAGGAAACTCTTCGAAATTTATATCGACACATATAGTGATTTGGACTCTTACTGGAATAACACAAGCATGTGCTACCAAAAAATAAGATATTGTACCAAGGTATACCCTGGATCCAAAAGCGCTGAACAGAACTCCTCAGTCTTTAAAGATATGCGTTTGGAAATTTCGGCATTGTTTAAATAACTGCAAGTATATGCCACTTTCTAACTTACAGTAACCATCATCATCTTACTAATACAATACCTAATGTAAGCTTGGCGCGTATTTAATTATAAACTCGATTTATTTTAGACGTTCTTAAGATGTATTAATACTGAACAAAATATATCACTAAAAAGGGTGAAATTATTATTTTTAAACAAAAAATTAAACCGACTTCCAAAGTAAAAATTCACAAAAAAGTATGAAATAAAACTTATTTTCTAAATAATTCCCCTTTTAAATTTGGCTAAAATTTTAACAATTTCTCTACTCAATATTTTTAATTTTGAAGTCCGTACCAGCAAATATGAACGTGAGTTCTATAAAATATTCTAGGATATCGTTTGGGCTGGTAGCGACTTCAAAATTAAGAAGATTGAGTAGAGAAATTGTTAAAATTTTAGCCAAATTTAAAAGGGGAATTATTTAGAAAATAAGTTTTATTTCATACTTTTTTGTGAATTTTTACTTTGGAAGTCGGTTTAATTTTTTGTTTAAAAATAATAATTAATTAATTAATTCTCAGAATTTTAATCCGGTGTTTCGGATTCTGGAGCATATTATTTTTAACCAAAAAATTAAACCGACTTCCAAAGTAGAAATACACAAAAAAGTATGAAATATAACTTAATCTCTAAATAATTCCCCTTTCAAATTCGGCTAAAATTTTTACTATTTCTCTACTCAATCTTCTTATTTTTGAAATCGGTACCAGCTCAAACAATATTTTATAGAACTTACGTTCATATTTGCTGGTACCGACTTCAAAATTAATAAGATTGAGTAGAGAAATAGTTAAAGTTTTAGCCCAATTTAAAAGGGAAATAATTTAGAAAGTAAGTTTTATTTAATTTTTTTTTGTGTACTTTTACTTTGGAAGTCGGTTTAATTTTTTGTTTAAAAATAATAATCTTTCATTAGTTACAAGTGTAACTGTTTCAACTTTAAAGTTTTCTCCTGAAAACCTAAAATTGCTTGTTCTAGTGTTTAAATATTGTAAAATAATGTGTTTGATACGAGTACCTAGTGAGTTATTTGGTCAACTCTTGATTTTAATTATTTAATAGTTATTTTAGTTTTAATTATTAATTTTAACATTTTTTTTTATTTTGTCATTTTATATATATTTATTTATATATTTTTTTACTTTCGTGAAGTACATTTTATAATTATTTATTATACAGGGTTTCGTATGGATGACCTAGATAGTAGTTTTTTCTCTTGCTCTTCGTCGTCTAGCTTTGAAAGTGCAAACAGTTCATCACACTCTTCACCTCTTAGTTTGTGTGATCAACTTTCTAATATCTTCTGTAATTACAGTGTAAACCTTAACATAGCACATATAAATGCACAAAGCATCCCCAGTCATTATCCTGATCTCCTTGCTTCCTTCAGCGCCGCTAATCTTGATGCCATCTTAATTTCAGAATCTTTCCTTAAGCCTTCTCTCCCATCTATTCAATACTCTATTCCTGGATTTGTCCTTATTCGCAACGATAGAACAGGCAAAGGCGGTGGTGGAGTTGCCATTTATCTTCGCGCTGATATTGAATATAATTGAATATGTCTCCTTCTCCTTATTCAGAATCAGCGGAATATCTGGCCATTGAAATTGTCGTTCATCATACCAAATTGCTCCTGATTGTTTTGTATTGCCCTAATTCTAATATCGATTATTTTGACTCTCTTGACAATTTACTAACTAATTTTCGTCTGAACTATCAGCATGTTGTAATCATGGGAGATTTTAACACTTGCCTTCTTAAGGATAACCACCGTACACATAAACTACAGTCACTTTTAAGCTCTTATAACCTTCATGTCCTTCCTTCCGCTCCCACTCATAACTTTCCGAATTGTACACCCTCGTTATTGGATCTTATTATTGTATCTTCTCTCAATAACGTGGCTACTCATGGACAGCTCGATGCTCCTTTTTCCTATCACGACCTTGTTTTCTTGTCCTACAAAATTAGACCTCCGAAACGTAAATCCCAAACTTTCCTCTTACGTAGTTTTAATAGTGTGGATGTACAAGCGCTTGAACAAGATGCTGAAAATTTAGACTGGACATCTGTGCTTAATAGTACAAACATTGATGATAAAGTTGATAACTTTAATAAAATTATACTGGGACTTTATGACCATCATGCCCCTGTCAAGAGAGTTAAAATAAAGCACAACCCTGCACCATGGCTTACGGATTATATCAAGGAGCAAATGGCGGTACGTGATAGGGCCAGGAGGAAATTTAAGCTTTCTCCTAACGAAGCCAACCATTCCAAATTTAAGTTGTTGCGTAATCGTTGCAATCATTTATGTCGCGATGCCAAGCGACGTTACTTTTATTCCTCTCTTCAAAACCGTGGCACAGCCGACACCTGGAAATTTCTTAAATCAGTTGGTATTGGCAAATCTCCTGTTTCCGACTCCAATGATCACGATTTGAATGCTCTCAATAAACATTTTTCCCAACCCCCAATCATTTTAAATAACAACATTAAGCTCAATACCTTGCAATCTTTATCAAACTTACCTATTACTTGTCCATCCTTTTCTTTTACTTCTTGTACTGAATCTAAGGTCAGACCAGCAGTTCAATCAATTTCTTCAGAGGCTGCTGGCTGTGACATGGTTTCCTCCAAGATGATTAAAATGATTCTCCCTTCTTTATTACCTATTTTAACTCATATCCTCAATTTCTCTTTATCCTCTTGCCGTTTCCCTCAGGCCTGGAAAAGGGCAAATGTCCTTCCTCTACCAAAAGTCCCCAATCCTACTTCTCTATCTTGCTTTCGTCCTATTTCTATACTGCCTTTCCTATCTAAAGTCTTGGAAAATATCGTTCACCAACAGCTCTCTTCTTTCCTACATAAAAATAACCTTTTAAGCTCACTGCAATCGGGCTTTCGTTCTGGGCACAGCACCGTTTCCGCGTTAATAAATGTCACTGATGACATTCGGTGGGCCATGGAAAACAAATATCTTACTACCCTTATCCTTTTAGATTTTAGTAGTGCCTTCAATTCCATTGACATTGATATTCTTTTCGGTATGCTTGAGTCTCTTAATTTTTCCCCTCCCGTCCTGTCCTGGCTTAACTCCTACCTTCGGGGTCGGTCGCAGCGAATACAGATCAATAATGTTTCCTCAGATTGGTGTGATCTCGATGCAGGTGTTCCCCAAGGTGGAGTACTTTCTCCTCTTCTTTTTTCTATCTTTATTAACTTCATTATAAAAGTAATACAGTCTAAACATCATCTCTATGCGGATGACTTACAGATATATCAGCATTTTACTATACCTAACGCAGCATCTGGCATAGCTTTTATTAATGATGACCTTAGACGTATAAGTGAATGGGCGCAGTCTTTTGGTCTACTCGTAAACCCTTCTAAAACGAAAGCATTATTAATAGGAAGCAGACGGATGCTGGCGCTACTTGACAAAGCTACTCTTCCTCCCATTATCTTGAATGGCACTACGATACCTTTCTCTGACACTGCCAAAAACCTGGGAGTTATTTTTGACCTTTTTATTTGCAATAATTCACTTCGCAAATCACAGATGGTATTTTCGTATGCATCCAGTCTACCTCGCATCTCGTCCAGCTCTGCCTTCATGGTGTTAAACTTTCTCAGCAGGCTGGAGACGTCGACGTGATCCAAGGTAACCAGCGGCAGCTTGTGGAGATTCTTAGCCACAAAGGCCGGTACGGCCACGGGATCCGTCTGCTTCAACAGGGTGATGATGTCCTATAAGCTACGTTCGCCCCCATCTCTTCTTCTTGATGGTAACATCTGCGCGGTCTTGCCAAGCGCTTTATACAGCATCAGCTTGGCCTTGCAAATCTCCTCGTTGGTGTAGGTGGACTTACAGAGCTGCACGATGCCGTCCTCGTCCATGGTGTTGATGACGTGTTGGATAAACGCACGATACGCACGACACTCAAAAAAACTCTACAATCATAATTATTAAAACACAATTTTACCTTAATTATTTTGTTCATCAGCACAGTCCTCGATACTAAATTCTCTATTCATTGCCGATAATATGGCCATATTACTTTGAACTCCAAATTTAGGAGCACAACGCAATTGCTCATGACAAACTTTTCGACTGCGACCTCGTTGATTAATTCGCCGTATTTCGTATCTATCAAGTGGCAAGATCTTTTTATTTCATAGGGCCCATCGTATTTTGACTTAATTTTGTGCCTAATCTTGGAGGTTCTTTTAGTAAAACATATTCTCCCTTAAATTTAATAAATATTGTTATATTTAGCAATCTTCCGCCAAATAATACCCACAACCTGCAAGCAAATGTGTGAGTGCACGCATAAGCATGCGTAACGCACCTCCCTCCTCCCACACTATTTTATATTGCCTGATTCTATTAACTATTAAATATTCTCCCCTTTTCAAATCTTTTTACTTTAGCTTTTCCACTATCGTAGCGTATTTTATCGTTTACAGCTTGCTCGGCCATTCTTCCCATCACAATTTCCCTTAAACTTTCTGGATTTATACGTTCGTTTTCTTAAAAAAACGTTAAAAAAAAACGTTTATTTGATAGGTAGGACATACACTACAAGATTTTACATTTATACATTACAACACAGAACACAATAAAAGAAAAAAATAAAAAAAAATATATAAAAGATAAGTACCTATACTCGTTTAACATAAAGTGGTTAACAAGAAAAACATTATAATTTCTAATACTAAAGGTACCATCAGAATCAAATGGTCGGTAGTGCAGTGCATTGCCTAACCATCAAAATGCAGACCACTCAGGCATATCACCACGGCGCAATCACCACAGTGCCTGGTATTATGTGGTTCCATCGGTACTGTCATTTGAGGGACAGAATAGCACATAGCAATAGCTGATAGAAACATACATATACTTACATAATTACATATCAAGATAAAATATTAAATATATGTCGGAGCGTGTTAAAGCTAAGATTGTCTATGATTAGAAACGTCAAGTAGTTTTACTATTTGGACGAGGTCGATGCCAGTATTGATAGATGTCGTAGGAAAGAATCGTTGTCATGGAGACTTGGGTATCATTGGCTTGGATTTGGAAATGACTGGATTATAAAATCTCAGGAAAATACGGGAGTTGGTAATACGTGGCATCGAACTTGTCACGTTTCTGATCGTTCAGCATTTGAGCTATTCGATAATATTGTAATAAATATCTTATCCTAATGGAGTCTTTAATATCAGAAGTGACAAGAACATCACGACCCACATAGAAAGACTCTTCGGAGCATAACGTGCAAAGGGCAGAATGAGAGTGACACGCAGGATTATAGTTGTAAAACTTCTGAAAAATTCCGAATAATTCTGGAATACTTCTAGGAGTTTCTTTAAATTTGAATTATTCAAAATTAATTTAATTAAGATTTTTATTTTTGCTGAAAAATCGTATTTTGCATCAATCATCAATCGCCACCGCACCGCCCTCTATGCGTCGCCCGCCGACCGCCGCCACACGAGCGAGACGGCGGCGCGGCGCGGGAGGGAGATGCTCCCCGGAGAAGTTTTCCCCCGCGCGAGAAACATTCGTACCTCGCAATCGAATGTTTCCCTCGAATGTTTCCGTCGAATATTTCGCCGGAATAATTCAATGGTAATATACCTAGGTGTTAGTTTATGGTGTATGGTGGTTTAATGAATTATTTGTTCAGTGGCACATACGTAAGTAAAATATAAATGTTTATCTATACTAATATTATAAAGCTGAAGAGTTTATTTGTTTGTTTGTTTGTTTGAACGCGCTAATCTCAGGAACTACTGGTTGGAATTGAAAAATTCTTTTTGTGTTGTATAGTCCATTTATCGAGGAAGGCTATATAACATCATGCTAAGCTCAATACGAGCGGAGCTCCAATCAATAATGTTTCAAAATCGGGGTGTTTTTTCCCTTTTGAGAGCTTTCGTTGCGTACGCTGCGTAAGTTTCGCTAAAATTATGTATGACAGAATTGTTCCCCTTTAAAAGTTCTAAAAAAAAGTCCGCGACAGTATATGTCTATCTTTTAAGGTTGGCTCACAATAACCTTTTTATGCTAACCAAATTTGTTCTAAAATTAAGCATTATTTGTGAGGGTGTTTTCATAAAGATGATATTAATCCTTATCCAAATAAATACGTTATTAATTACAACCATTTAATTTAGAAGAAATTTGCCCTTCACATCATTTGATTTCAATAAGTATTTTAGAAGATATCGCAGTAATAAAATAATCCCACCAAAAACATTTTCATGTAAAAAAATTATGCCAAGACGATACCATATGACTAGCACTGTCAAAAAGTTATGAAATCTCATGTAAAACCAAGCTTCTTACCCTACACGCCTTAACTCTGCAAGCGTAACTTCACAAACTCTACACCTTGGTCATTTTATGTGGCCTGGCCATTTCGCTACATTCACTTGGCCGTAAGGAGAAAAATTTATAATCGACTGTTTTTCTATTATACTCTCTTATAATAACGAAATGGCCAAGCCACATAAAATGACTAAGGTGTAGAGTTTGTGAAGTTACGCTTGCAGAATTAAGGCGTGTAGGGTAAGAAGCTTGGTTTTTCATGAGATTTCATAACTTTTTGACAGTGCTAGTCATATGGTATCGTCTTGGCATATTTTTTTTACATGAAAATGTTTTTGGTGGGATTTCACTTCTTTTTGTAAGTTGTTATAACAGAATTGTTATTTTCTTTTTCTTTTTTTTTGGGTGTATTTCTTTCACAACAGAGACGCTTTTTTCTGCCCACTGTCCCTTTGCCTTTTTTAGGGTTCCGTAGTACTTAAGGAACCCTTATAGTTTCGCTCTGTCCATCTGTCTGTCTGTCTGTCTGTCTGTCCGCGCCTCTAGCTCCTGTAATTATGAATATAAATTAATGAAATTTGGTGCAGTTATAGATTGTGTATAGATCACGGTTTTGGGATCATAAAAAAATAATAATTTTATATTTTAAGGGTGGCTCTCCATACATGTGAAGTGGGGATGAAAAATATTTTTTCACTCTACCCCATCGTGTGGGGTATCGTAAAATAGGTCTTTTAAAATAAAGAATAAAGGCAAGGTTTCATACGTTACTTTTTTATAAAATTGACCATTTTCGAGTAATCGGCCTCCAAAGTAGTTTGTAAGGTGGTCCCCCCCCCCTAGCATTTTTAAACTATATAAGATAGAAACTTGCTAAAAACTCTTTAGGAAAATTATTGTGAACCAAATCGGACAGTTACTTTTGGAGTAATTAAAAAAAAAAAGGATATTACGCGTTTATAGTTACGGAACCCTCCTTAGACATGTCCTGACATGCTCTTGGTTTGGTTTTTCTTTGTTGGCTTACTATTTATAATAAGTGGCAGATTAGGGCAATACTTGGCTCCTAGTCGATTATATTCGACTACAGCTGACTCTTGTGTTTTAATACAACTGAAGTCAATATTTAACTAGGTGAACGCCTTGCGAATTGGTCACTAGAGAATGCTACATAAGCCTGCTCACAAGAGTACGTATAGTACGTACATACGAGAGTACAAGACGTATTCTTGGGCAACAGTAGTCGCTTTTCATCAGGCGTATCACGTTTGCTCCCTTTTATCATATTAAACAATAATATCACGGTATTTCCGTAATATTACACTGGAACAATCTATCTATCTTCTAATATATAAAATTTCCAAGTCTCAATGTTAGTACTCCTCCGAAACGGCTTTACCGATTTTTACCAAATTTAATATGCGTATTCAGTAGGTCTGAGAATCGGCTACTATCTATTTTCCATACCCCTAATTGATAAGGGTTGTTCACCCTTAATTTTTTTTTAATTTTTGGACGAAATCTTTTGTTTTTATTTTTTTATAATGTGGTAATTAAAAATACATACAATCCTAAATTTTTACTTTTTTATCACCATTTTTATTTTTTTTATAGCCATTTTAGTAATTTAATCATTTTTCATCCCGCTCGATAACTGATCAATTATAGTGTTTTTAACTTTTAATAAGGCAACAACGTTTGCCGGGTCAGCTAGTAATAATATAACTTTTCATACCACCTGCTCGACAATGTCTGATTATATATCACGCAATCTCAACGTAAAGCAAGTCATTGACTCCCAAGGGAGATAATGTTGTATGAAACTCCCCTTGGGAGTTTCATACAACATTATCTCCCTAACTATTAAAGTGATTTGAATTTGAAACGTTAAAATTCGTATGAAAACTTCTAATAGATACGCATCTATCATAGAGTTTTTTAATAATAATAATATGGTATTGCTGAGAGTTTATTCGAAAATCGAACTGGCCACCTATAACAAAAGAAAAATGCGATTCAAAAAAATCAAAGCAAAAGCCAGTGTTTGGTGCTATTTTCAGAAAGTAAAATAGGTGCCTACCTACTACGTTATTTTAACAGTTCCGTGTTTTAACATTCTCCCTAATAAAAATATTACTCTGTCCCTCCATAACTGGACAAATGTGTCCAATATCAATATTAACTTTTAACAAAATAAATGTTTTATTTATGTAGCCCTGGGTTTTTATTGCCTCGCAGTAGGTATGAAAAGTAGAGTATGCACCTCTGGGATAAAGCCTGTCTTCGTCTTGGGCAGCTTGAACCCCTCGCTTCACTCAGGACTCTACATAACTCTCTCGCTTCACTCGGGAGTTAAGTTTTAATTCCCTCGCTACGCTCGGGAGTTAACTCTAGAGTCCCTTGTTACGCTCAGGATCCAATATGCTGCCCGTGACATAAGACACTGCTTTATCCCCTTGGTGCATAATCTACTATTAATATATTGCAACGTAGGTACGTAATACAAATTACAATACAAATTTTCATTATCTGATAGTACTTCAAACAAGCAAATCTTGTAAATATGAATTGAGATTCTCGGAAACGGCTTTTAGTATTTCAGCTACTAGGCGACAGACTTTTGCGTTAATGGCAAATTGATCGCGGGTTCGAATCCCAGTCAGACGATTTTTTTTAATTCTATATTATTCTATGTAATAGGGTTTCGTAATACTCGAGGAAACCTTATAAATTTACTGTGTCCGTCCGTCCGTCTCCGTCTGTCTGTCTCTCCATTGTTTCAACTTCTGTTATCCTACTAATATTACAAATGTGAATGTTTGTGAGAATGGATGGATGTTTGTAACTCTTTCACGAAAAACTACTGAACGGATTTCGATGAAATTTGATACGGTAGTAGTTTAGGCTCTGTATTAGAACATAGGCAATTTTTTATTCTGAAAAAGTGGGATACGGTATTTACGCGAGCGGAACCGCGGGCAACAGCTAGTTATGAATATAAATTGATGAAATTTGGAACAGTTATGTAATATGTAACTTAAATGTCACTTTTGGCATCATAAAATACTTATTTTATATTTCAGGGGCTTCATACATGTGAAGTGGGGATGAAAAATATTTTTTCATTGTTAGCCATTAATGTGAGGGGTATCGTTGAACACGTCTTTTAAAATCAAGGCAAGGTTTCATACATTACTTTTTTACAAAGTCAACAATTTGGAGTAACTGGCATCCAAAGTGGTTTACAAGCACCCCCCCCCCCCCCCAAGCCCTCCCCACCCTTTGCATCATACTAAATAATAAGACTTTTTTGTTCCCTGGCGGGATTCGAACCCGCGACCTCCGGCTTGAGTACAAACGCGCTCACCACTGCGCCACAGTGGTCGTTACTTATACTTTCGGAAAAATATTTGAACTAATCGGACAATAACTTTTGAAGTAATTTAAATAAATACCTATTGGCTATTACGCGTCTATAGTTACGGAACCCTCCTTAGACATGTCCTGACATGCTCTTGGTTAGGTTATTCCTTTTATAATTTTTCTTCTTCCGTACTATTGTTTAAACTCCGAGCAAAGCTCGATTTAGTCGAAGCACTGACATCTGTCGGTAGCAGTAAGTACTACTTGAATGCCCATTTATAACTGATTATTGTTTATAAGCTATGCTAGGTGGCGCTTTTACTACATTTTATTTATTGTAAGTTACTCGGATACTGTAAATATTTTGATGATACTAAAAAGTATGTAACTGTAATTTGATACATAGTTTTTTTATTATTTCATTCCCTTCAGTTAATTATTATTATTCGTTTTAATGATAACTCATAATATTTTTATAGTCTTGTGTAAAAGTGACATCTATCTCGTACATTATGAATTATGTTAGTTATGAGCAGCGTTGCCGATTTGTGGGGAATTCCCCAAACTGCGGGGAATTTCAAGTCGATTGGGGATTTATTGGGGATTGGCACTATGTGGGGAAAATGTGGGGATTTTAACATTTCGACATCTTATTCTCATCGGTAAATATTTCATCATTCATTATCGACACGATATCGACCTTTTTTAAAATCATTATGTATGGCATGGGCATGGCACATCTCTAGTTTCAAACTACTAGTAGATTGACATTTGTTTATGATCAGGGGATTCCCTTTTTCCCTTTCTTTAACAGATACTGTTGTATCATTTATGGCTGTAAGAGAAGGAATAAAAAACCGGGCGGCAGCGTCAAGTTCTACCCTTCAAACAAAATGTTTACACAAAAATATGGAAAAGAATATGAAAGATATAAATATTATTTAAATAATCTATATATACCTATATAAAAATGAATCCCCATCTCCATTGGTCACGGCATCACGTGTGAACGGCTTGACCAATTTCCCTAATTCTTTTTTTTTATTGTGTTTGTTTCAGGAGAAGGTTCTTATGTAAGAAAAAGTAAAATTAAAAATTTTAAAAACCCCCGACACAAAAAATAAACTCTAAAAATAATAAATAATATTTTAAACCTAGTATAATTATTATATTATCACATATAATATTATGTAAGTTGAAATATTTTTATTTTTCAATCGTCGCCTCGTCGGGGGACCGCTAAAGTTTATAAAGTATTTTTACAACAACAGATAATTAATTATAACGAATTACATTTAGGTATGAGCGATTTTTTTTTCGGAGTAAATTCTTTTGTTCCTTCTGCGACTACATCTGTTTTTCTCACATAGCGGTCCCCCGACGAGACGACGATTGGAAAATAAAATTATTTCAAGTTACATAATATTATATGTGATAACTGATAATATAATTATACTAGGTTTAAAATATTATTTATTATTTTTTAGAGTTTATTTTTTGTGTCGGGGGTTTTTAAAGTTTTTAATTTTACTTTTATTTTATCCTTTTTAAAGTATTTATAAAAAATGGTTACCTTACCAATTACCATATACATACTTTTAACATTATTGAAGTAACATGGTACCAAATTTCGAATCGATAGGACATGTGGACGATAGTCAGATCCCCTCATCAACTAATAAAGAAAATATGATATTCAAACGGCTGATCAGGTCATGGTTACCTTACCATGTTCTTTAAAATATATCGTTGAAGTAACACGATACCAAATTTCGAATCGATCGGACATAAGAAAGTTAGTCAGATCCCCTCATCAACTAGAAAAAACCTGATGATCTTCAAACGGCTGATCAGGTCATGGTTACCTTACCATGTTCTTTGAATATCGTTGAAGTAACACGGTACCAAATTTCGAATCGATCGGACATTGGAAAGTTAGTCAGATCCCCTCATCAACTAGAAAAGAGCTGATGATCTTCAAACGGCTGATCTTCCCACCACCAATTTTCTCATCAAACGAAGCTACGAACACTCTCGATTAAGTCATCAATATTCTCTTTCAGTGCGCTTTCATTTAAGACCCCACTCGAATATATTTGCAGACATTCGGTTATTCTTCCCCACTTTCACCCCCCACAACTTTTAAACGGCTCAACCGATTTTCATCAAACATGTCTAAGAACACTCGCATGTAAGTCACCTTTAATACAAATGAAACTAAATTGAAATCGCTTCATTCGTTTGGGGGCTATGATGCCACAGACAGACAGACATACACGTCAAACTTATAACACCTCTTTTTGCGTCGGGGGTTAAAAACTAAGAAAGTAGCGTGGAACGATAGAATTAAAGAAAACTTATTGATCATATTAACTGTTTGTTTGACTCTTTATTTTTATTAATTACTTATACTAATGCGAATTATACTCAGCTAGTAGAATATTGTTTCATTTTTTAAAAAACCTATGTGGGGAATTTGTGGGGAATCAGCGGATTTTTGTCCCCAAATTGGGGAATTCGATCCCGATTTTTGGGGAAATATATAAATTAGCATTGGCAACCCTGGTTATGAGTTCGTCGCTTGAATTGGAATCTAATTGACGTAATATTTAAATAGGTACCTTATTATTTCCCGAGTATTCTTTAGTAATTTAAACGGAAAATACATACGGGTAAAATTAACAAAGTGCAATAAAATATATCGATAAAGATTAAAAAAAATATTGTGTTTTGTTGTTAATAAAGGGATACATGGTTATTTTATTAAATTTTATTGTTATTATCGGATCCCTAATAACAACAACAATTTTCAGGCCTCTAGCTAAATTTGTGGTATTAATATTATAGAAACTTCCATCCTGTAGTTTAAGGGGTTGAAGGATAAAAGTTTATATGATACTTCTTACCTTAATAATTCTTAACTTAATTAAATAAATGTTGCATATATGTTAAATTTTCCGTTCAAATTCAGAATATTCGGGAAATAATTATTTCAATCAATATTAGTCAATTAGTTTACGAGCCTAGCGATGAACGACGACATAACTTATATAGTTCACAATAACGCGATAGATGGCGCTTTCACAGATAATTAAATTTAACTCCCTTGTTTAAGGGGTTGGAAGATGAAAATTCCAATTTTGAGAATTTTTATGTTGGTTGTGTATTAATACAATCTTACGTAACAAATTTCAGCTTTCGAGAACATCCGGAAGTACGATATAATTTTGTTGATCATCAGTGAGTCAGTGACGGAATCTGGGGTTTTTAGATATCAATAAAATCTAAAGTATAAGACGTAGGTAATCGAAACTTTACATGTTTAATGAGACCGCTGATGGGAACAAATCCTGAAAGTTTCATTTATCTGGTACAATCCAAACTCAAGTTATGAGGGTTCAAAAAATCGACGAAACGCTTCGAGAAAAGGTGGTTTGGTAGTGCCCTTGCGCTTCGCTTGACGTCTTGGCATGGGGGCACTACCGTGCCCCCAGATCAGCGCGCAATAATGATGTGCGGCGCGCTGCGAGCAGTCGTGAGTCGCGGCCAAGCGCTCCTCCTTCTACGTAAATGAAGTCGCGGGTAAATTTTAGCGATATCCCAAAGTAACTATTCCATGCGGACGAAGTCGCGGGCAAAAGCTAGTTTTATTATAAATGGGATTGATTAAGTATATAATGTTGATATTTTTTGTATGTACAATAAATAGCTCTGTACGCATCGATTTTGATGCAGTTTTCAGAACAATATTATTTAGTACCTACTATATATGTATACGTGACATAAAAAAATGTTGAAATAAATAATGTTTAAATAAGTAAAAAGATGGAACCTGTAGTAAGGACGAGAAATAAAAATACGTGTACCTAGCTCGAATTAGAATATGTATTCCAATATCTATACTAATAACACAGTGTAATAAAGAGATACAGTGGTCCAACGCGTTTGAAGTCGCGCGAAATGCCGCTTTTGTGTAGGTATTCGTCATTGCTGCAGGGTTGTCACAATAATGTGTTTTATTATAATCTGTTCTACATTTTGTGTATTCGTAGTATGTGTATGTAGAGTACTAGGAATAAAACAAAAAAATATATATAGAAGTATTAATGAAGAGTTTTATTATAAAAAATACAAATGTATATACAAAAGCTCAGGGTGAGCATGATATATATCAATTGATATATATCGTATATATATCAATTGATATTTATGTTTGATATATGGGTCATTCTAAGTTAAGAGGTACTTTCGATGGCCAAGACAAAAAAAATGCCTTTTTTTATATTAACTTTATAATTAAACTATTCATTACTTAAAACTAAATGTTTTCTACGTGGTCACTTAAATTTATTACATAAATGTTCGTAGTTTAGTCACAATAAGCTCTACTATGTGTAAAAAGTATCTTCCCTGGCCTGTCCCTCAACCAAATTTATTTGTAAACCAGTAATTATGAATGTATTAAAATTCAATAATTACTTTAGCATCATTAATTTTATACAGAAAGATAACTTAGTAACAGTATCTTGCAAGTAAAATTACTTATTATCCAGTTTTTTATAATAAATATCATCGTCGAAATTTGTCCTCCGTGTTTCGTGTATCGTCCCCTGGCTTTTTGTTTTCGTTTAAAAATCAGTTTTTTTTTGATAATCTATGGAAGTTGGGACCATGAGTACATAGGATGTAACGTAAAGTTAGCAGCAAGCGGCGCATTTAGCAATTATTTGTTAGAGATATGATATATGTTAGCAATAAGAGAGGTCAGCATATTTTTATGCTTTTATTGAATCCGTTGATGTATTTGAAAGCGGGTTTTAGGAAAAATTAAGTACTTTTTAGTTACCTTTATAGATTAAAAATAACACTTTTACTTGTACAAGCAAAGTTTAACTTTATATTTAAAACAAGTTTTTGCTTATTTTTATTTCATTATTGTCTATTGATTGTAAAGTTATATATATATTTTATGTTTTGATGGAAGGGAAAAGTTAGGTCTTTTCATGTTTTGTACATAGCGCTTAAGAAACATGAAGAGCCTGATTATATAGAATTAAAATAAAAATGAAAAAATAAAGTTGATTCTTAAAAATTATCCTGTTTTTATATGTCTATTTCTTCTCTGTTCATAAAGAATCCTCCCCTATGCATCTTGTCTCTCCCCTGTACTGAGTATTTCCCCTGGTCACTTATAAAATGAGATAAAACCAATAAATTGACTGGCCACTTTGTAAACATGTTCAATTTAAGAGTTTCCACAAAAAAAGTATACTTAAATAAAAGTATTTAAAAAAAAATGCCGTGCCGTCACTTCATACAACGAGTTACCTCTTAACTTAGAATGACCCATATATCAAGATTGATATTTATATTTAAATATGTAAAATAATATTTTAAATGTAAAAAATCTTACATCAACACAGGTCTCCGTTCCGAGAGTTTCACAAGCCTAGGTCATCAAAAACTTGCTATTTGACACGACATTAACTAATCATAGCCGTCGACGCAGCTTGTAACGGCTTATGACACCCACGTGACCCCCTGTTTTTCGGAAGAAAATTCCTTGTTTGTTATTATACTATTGTTAACCATTTATACCATGTGTAAAATTAATTCGACTGATAAAATGAATACACTTTTTTTTCTTCTGGTTATAAACAAAAGTAATTTTATGGTTTTATGGTTTATTTAAATTGATTCTCAAAAGTATCTATCGTTGATTTTTAATTGATTTAAAAACTTTTAATATCAATAATAAATAAATGAGTTTAATTTTACTTCCCTATCTTCAAATTATCAGACATACAAATTATTTCGATTCAACTATTACGAAAAAACATATCAGAGTACCTATGAGATTTGTATGTAATTTTGAAAATATCAAAAAATCAAAAATATCGGATATATATCAAAGTTATCTGATATTTTGATATTTATTATAAATATCGGATATTAACGAACCCTGCAAAAGCTACAAATGCGAAACTGAACTGAAGGTATTTTCGACATTTGGATTTACTAGTTTTTAGATTGCGATTGTTGAATTTGACGATGTAGTTAAGTATGTGCCACACGGTTTGAAACGGCGATTTGAAACGAAAAATACAGATTTGCGCTTCGCTGGCTACACGGTTTAAAACTTGTTTGAAACCTCAGTGTTTATAGCATAGATTATACAGATATATACTAGTACTAGATGACGCCCGCAACTCCGTTGCGCCAAAATTCGTTTATCGCGGTGGAACGTACATTTTTCCGGGATAAAAAGTATCCTATGTCCTTTCTCGGGTCTCAAAGTATCCCTATACCAAATTTCATCAAAATCGGTTCAGCGGTTTGGGCGTGAAGAGGTAACAGACAGACAGACAGACAGACAGACAGACAGACAGACACACTTTCGCATTTATAATATTATAGTATATAGTATATAGTATAAGTATATAGTATATAGTATAAGTATATAGTATAAGTATATAGTATAGTATAAGTATATAGTATATAGTATATAGTATGGATATCCATTTATAGAACGTTGCGTGAGTCGGACGTCTCTACGCTCGCACCGTATATTCACTACAACGACGTCATGGCGCCTTACGGCCTTACCTATCTAAACAGAGATGTACAAAATAGTTTTTAAAAGGTATTTAAATACAAAATGCAAATACTTTTCTAATTTACTATTTCAAATGCAAAATACTTGTGCTTTTTGTATTTAAATACTAAATGCAAAATACGTATTTTCAAAATACTTTATTCAAATAAAATACTTTCTTAAAGAATAAAGTAGGTAATGTTCTTTATTTATTAAAGACTAGCTGACCCCGACAGACGTTGTTCTGTCTTAAATATGAACGAATAAATAAATCACTACACCTACTCCTACACCTACACCTACTCTTACTCCTACTCTTCTCTTAAATATTAGAGGGTCTCCAAATCAATGCAGGTGCTGCTGTTGCCATCAGTTGAGGAGTCTGACTCGTTGAAGTTTGAACTTAATTATAGTTAGGCAGAGGCTACGTTCCCACGAGCGTTTTATGTGGTCACGACAGAAAAAAACTGGACCGTAAATAGAACTCTGCGCCAAGACAATAGAGCTACAAATCGTACAAAGCTGTAAATCTAACATTTGACACTGATTTTCAGCTCTATAACTTTAGCGCAGAGTTCAATTTACGTTGAAGTTTTTTCGATCGCGACTCGCGACCTCAAAAAAACGCTCGTGGTAACGTAGCCTAAGACTCACTTGTTGCTTTTTTACCCTGTTAATGTTTTTGATAACAAACTTATAACGGCGTAAAACAGAAAACGTAATACGTAAATAATAACGTTCGTTTTGCTTCATATTCTGTCATTTTGCACATAGACATACCTAGTTGTAGCGCCTTTAGTGGCCATTTGCTGAATCACGGATGCGAATTATTTCGAAAATCGAAACATAGCAGTAAAAAAGTAGGTATTTTATATTTTACAAATACAAAATGCATTAATTCAAAAATTATTTCAAATAAAATACAAAATACTATTTAAAAAAGGTATTTAAATATAAAATACGTATTTTGTATTTGCATTTTAAATACAAGTATTTCAAATAAGTCACAACTCTGTATCTAAAGAACAAAGAGTTGGGGTGTGTGGTTGCTTTTTTGTGTGCAATTGAAGAAAAAAAAGAAATATTTTTTTTTCTGAGTCGTCTTTGTACGACTCGCATGTCAAGTCCCAAAGGCAGGGCAAGTCTCTATAGAGCTCGAGAAGCTCTGTAATAACTTCTCGATCTTTTTTTCTCGTGCCGTAGGTACTGAGAATGTCGTAGTCGCGCGTGCGTCTGCCTACGCTCGCCGCTGCAACGTGACTGTCGTTCGCGAGGTTTCAAACAAGCGGCTACACGGCTTCAAACAAGTTTCAAACCAACGCTTCTAGCAGTGGTTTCAAACGCAAGCCTTGCTGCCAAGGGCGTTTAAAGGTCAAACGAAATTTGGCTTCAAACAACTATCTACACGGTTTGAAACCTCAGTTTCAAACCGTTGTTTCAAACCGTGTGGCACATGCTTTATACGTATATACAATTTTACTAAAAATTCTGACGGGAAACAGGCGCATGGTTATGTATTAAAATTAATCTTCTTTAGCTGTTCATATAATTGACCATTGTAAATAAGTACCTACATACAACTCAAACGAAACACTGTCGCAAACCACTTAAAACAATCAAATTAAAAAGCGTCAACCCCGGCTGACGTGTCCCAAGCGAGTGTATGGCAGCTTGGGCTCGCTACCGCCCCTCTCTCACCCCGCACGCCCCGCACGATTGCTCTGTCTAGACCAGGGTTGCCAATGCTAATTTATATATTTCCCCAAAAATCGGGATCGAATTCCCCAATTTGGGGACAAAAATCCGCTGATTCCCCACAAATTCCCCACATAGGTTTTTTAAAAAATGAAACAATATTCTACTAGCTGAGTATAATTCGCATTAGTATAAGTAATTAATAAAAATAAAGAGTCAAACAAACAGTTAATATGATCAATAAGTTTTCTTTAATTCTATCGTTCCACGCTACTTTCTTAGTTTTTAACCCCCGACGCAAAAAGAGGTGTTATAAGTTTGACGTGTATGTCTGTCTGTCTGTGGCATCATAGCCCCCAAACGAATGAAGCGATTTCAATTTAGTTTCATTTGTATTAAAGGTGACTTACATGCGAGTGTTCTTAGACATGTTTGATGAAAATCGGTTGAGCCGTTTAAAAGTTGTGGGGGGTGAAAGTGGGGAAGAATAACCGAATGTCTGCAAATATATTCGAGTGGGGTCTTAAATGAAAGCGCACTGAAAGAGAATATTGATGACTTAATCGAGAGTGTTCGTAGCTTCGTTTGATGAGAAAATTGGTGGTGGGAAGATCAGCCGTTTGAAGATCATCAGCTCTTTTCTAGTTGATGAGGGGATCTGACTAACTTTCCAATGTCCGATCGATTCGAAATTTGGTACCGTGTTACTTCAACGATATTCAAAGAACATGGTAAGGTAACCATGACCTGATCAGCCGTTTGAAGATCATCAGGTTTTTTCTAGTTGATGAGGGGATCTGACTAACTTTCTTATGTCCGATCGATTCGAAATTTGGTATCGTGTTACTTCAACGATATATTTTAAAGAACATGGTAAGGTAACCATGACCTGATCAGCCGTTTGAATATCATATTTTCTTTATTAGTTGATGAGGGGATCTGACTATCGTCCACATGTCCTATCGATTCGAAATTTGGTACCATGTTACTTCAATAATGTTAAAAGTATGTATATGGTAATTGGTAAGGTAACCATTTTTTATAAATACTTTAAAAAGGATAAAATAAAAGTAAAATTAAAAACTTTAAAAACCCCCGACACAAAAAATAAACTCTAAAAAATAATAAATAATATTTTAAACCTAGTATAATTATATTATCAGTTATCACATATAATATTATGTAACTTGAAATAATTTTATTTTCCAATCGTCGTCTCGTCGGGGGACCGCTATGTGAGAAAAACAGATGTAGTCGCAGAAGGAACAAAAGAATTTACTCCGAAAAAAAAATCGCTCATACCTAAATGTAATTCGTTATAATTAATTATCTGTTGTTGTAAAAATACTTTATAAACTTTAGCGGTCCCCCGACGAGGCGACGATTGAAAAATAAAAATATTTCAACTTACATAATATTATATGTGATAATATAATAATTATACTAGGTTTAAAATATTATTTATTATTTTTAGAGTTTATTTTTTGTGTCGGGGGTTTTTAAAATTTTTAATTTTACTTTTTCTTACATAAGAACCTTCTCCTGAAACAAACACAATAAAAAAAAAGAATTAGGGAAATTGGTCAAGCCGTTCACACGTGATGCCGTGACCAATGGAGATGGGGATTCATTTTTATATAGGTATATATAGATTATTTAAATAATATTTATATCTTTCATATTCTTTTCCATATTTTTGTGTAAACATTTTGTTTGAAGGGTAGAACTTGACGCTGCCGCCCGGTTTTTTATTCCTTCTCTTACAGCCATAAATGATACAACAGTATCTGTTAAAGAAAGGGAAAAAGGGAATCCCCTGATCATAAACAAATGTCAATCTACTAGTAGTTTGAAACTAGAGATGTGCCATGCCCATGCCATACATAATGATTTTAAAAAAGGTCGATATCGTGTCGATAATGAATGATGAAATATTTACCGATGAGAATAAGATGTCGAAATGTTAAAATCCCCACATTTTCCCCACATAGTGCCAATCCCCAATAAATCCCCAATCGACTTGAAATTCCCCGCAGTTTGGGGAATTCCCCACAAATCGGCAACGCTGGTCTAGACGTGTCCGTTGGACGACTGTAGGTAATAGTTCTATAGGCTGTGCTAATAATATAAAGCTGAAGAGTTTGTTTGTTTGTTTGTTTGAACGCGCTAATCTCAGGAACTACTGGTACGAATTGAAAAATTCTTTGTGTTGGATAGTCCACTTATCGAGGAAGGCTTTAGGCTATAATATAGCATCATGCTAAATTCAATACGAGCGGAGCACCAATCAAGAATGTTACAAAATCGGGGGTCTTTTTTTCCTTTTGAGAGCTTTCGCTACGTACGCTGCGGAAACGGTTAAAGTTTCGCTAAAATGATGTATGGCAGAATTTTTACCCTGTAAAAGTTCTAAAAAAAAGTCTGCGACAGTATATGTCTATCTTTTAAGGTTGGCTCACTATAACCTTTTTATACTAACCAAATTTGTTCTAAAAGTAAGCATTATTTGTGAAAGTGTTTTCATAAAGATTATATTAATCCTTATCCAAGTAAATACGTTATTCATTACAAGCATTTAATCTAGAAGAAATTTGCCGTTTACATCATTTGATTTCAATGAGTATTTTAGAAGATATCGCAGTAATAAAATAATCATGCGCGCTATAGTACGGCGCACGGCGCGGGCGGGCAGTCGTGACCGTGAGGTGGAAGCGCTTCTCCTTCTACGTAAATGAAGTCGCGGGTAAATTTTAGCGATATCCCAAAGTAACTATTCCACGCGGACGAAGTCGCGGGGAAAAGCTAGTATCAAGATAAAATTATTGACAATATAAGTCAAAGTATTAATTCACTTTTTAAACTGTTATACAATACAGAGGTTTTATTAATTGGACTTTTGTAGATACCAATAGAACCGACTTCAATCTCACATTCACATCACCTCAATTGACCTCAAACCACCACCAAGCGAACACTTTATTGAAGAGGTGCTCTGACGACTTTATTAAATGATGCGACGTGCAATCAAGTCACAACCATAAACTCAAATATACCTACCGCTCACAACACAACTGAAGATAAACCCCCTTACTAATAAACGCTGTATAAGCTTTGAATAGTTACACAGTGTTTTGTCTTCTTCTATCGAATTAAAAATGTCACTTGTGTGATGTTTTGTAAGTAAGAATGTAAGGGGGTATTAGTTTACAACTTCCAAGCGCAATTTTTCTCGTTTTTTTTTTGAGTTGAAATATTCCCAAAGTTTCGGAATATTCCGGAATACTTCCGAAGTATTCGACGGGAATGATTCGGAATTTTTCCCGCCAGCATCTATACGCAGGATGAGCAAATTGCTTATATCGCAAATGGAGAAATGCGTAGAGTCCAAAACGTGGAGAAAACTAAAAGTTGTCCGACGAAAGTAATAGAATAATAGATCGAAACCGATCAGAATGACACTAGAGTCAGAAGAGTGTATTTACATGCATTTAGCATTATGAGATGGGGTAAATCTTCATGGTGTGAAAGCAAGATGAAATAATCAGACTGCATTCACTTTCCAATTACAAAGGATATTGGGTACAATTAATCCGTAGCGGAGACTTAGACACAAGATTCTTGATTTGAAGTTGAATTATATTGATCGCTAAAAATATAATAATAACAAACATAAGAGATGGAAAGCCAAAACTAGGGAATATAAGATCCTGTGGTCAACACACTGCTCGCCAATGCTATCATGTATTGTTTATTTTTATTTTACAGCGGGAGACAAGGAGTAAGGACACTATGTATTGACATACTTGGAGGGAATTGACGATAAATCACGTGGCAGATGCAGTTCTGCTCTCTTAAGTTGGTAAATAAGAATAAAGATTCCAACTTGGACACTCAATAACTGTGGTGAGCATATTCCTTCCATTACGATATTATTCTCGAAATATTGGTAGAATTGATCTAGTATTGTTTATGAAGTCTCTTTCATTTGATACACATAGCGAAATTACCTAGCTAATAAAGATCACATAAGATGTTGCTTCTCTTGTTACTAATGTCTTCATGGTCTAACCGAGTTAGCGCATCTCAAACTAAGATTTTGGGTTAGATACTAGTTTGTGTGCCGAACGACTGCATATGTGTGTACCTGCCTACTTATATAGCGACGCGTAGCCTGTTGAAGTCTGAGACGATGTGCATGAGTGTAATAATTTATTTCTTACAGTGTACTGCTATTTTGCAAATGATGCTATAAGAATGTATGACATAGTTGTTTAAATTTTGCAAATTTAAGTAATCTTTGTTATGATATAGAAGGAGCGAGATCTTGCGCGTTCTCACGAATGACATTTTTATTTGAGTACATAATAACTTACAATTGATTTTATGAGACAAAAGTAAAAAGAATATTTAAAACGAACATAAAATTATAGTACTTCGCAACCTTTGGATCAAATTGAAAATACAGCTTTGTCCGTTTGTCAAAATCTAACTTTACAATAGGGATTTGCATGATACTTTAAGATAGTTGAAAATTCATGTGTCAGACGCTAGATTATTATCTAACCAAGTGAAATTGTTTATTAATTTGGATTGATATGTATGTACTTTGGGATGATTTTATTTTGACAGATAATTATTGTTTGCATAAATTCTCTCTTGGTTTTAGTATTAGGTACAAGGGGGCAGTTCGGTGCAACGAGAATGGCGACATTTCAATATATCGCTCTGTCTTACAGGGTTAACATTACATAAAAGCTACTTAAAACCACAACAGATGACACTATGTCGCTTCTGCCTTGCGCTATCGAAAGCGCTAGACTTATGTACATGAGGCTCACGAATAATTAATATATTGTACCATAAAGACTAGCCAAATGGTAGTCACCAGTCCGATTAAGTTAAAACAACTTAAATTACATTAACGTAGCCCCATTCGAAAAAAAAATGAATATATTGTTCTGCAGTATTAATGAATTGTTTATGGAGATGGTTAATCGGTTTTGTTGGAATATCAAATTGTATTCGAAAGAGGAATTTAACGATATCTTAAACTATGATTACGTATCTTAAATTTGTCGCCATATTGATATAATCAATTAAGTAGTCCTCCTTTGTTGGAAGGCGGTTAAAATTTTGAAGAGGCAGCTCACTAGAGGCGCTTATCTGGTCCCAATTTTTTTGTATGAGGTCGACATTCTTCTCCGTAATAAGTGTTCTGTGATTAGGTAGCGTAGTAGACTGATGCAACTTCCAGTTGATGAGAGATCCGAGCTCCATCGTGGGGAATGTTAGTGATCAGAGCCGAGCCATTGAAAAAATGTTTACTTAGGACAAAGAAACTTATTTCGATACGATACGAATAACTAAATTTTTTATTATAATATATCGAAATGACGAATCATCTATCTTCTGAACATAGATTCCTGTTTTAAGAAAAAGCAGGTATAATGAAAAAGTTAATATCCGATTTTCCTAATAATTATTGTTTTCCTAAGGTCTATGGAGTATTTGGTATAACGGCCCCCAAACCTTCAGAAAAATGAACCACTTGAACCTAACCGGAAATGTCAACCTATGGCAACGTCATCATATAGACACAACATACATACTCTAGTTTGCGAAAACGGACATCAAAGCAAATCACCAATCTTTGTCCTGATCTTACTTTTTTTGATATTTATGAGCTATTTGATCTTATTATTATTTTTAAACAAAAAATTAAACCGACTTCCAAAGTAAAAATACACAAAAAAGTATGAAATAAAACTTAATCTCTGAATAATTCCCCTTTCAAATTCTGCTAAAATTTTTACTATTTCTCTACTCAATCTTCTTAATTTTGAAATCGGCACCAGCTCAAACAATATTCTACAATATTTTATACAACTTACGTTCATATTTGCTGGTACCGACTTCAAAATTAATAAGATTGAGTATAGAGAAATAGTAAAAATTTTAGCAGAATTTGAAAGGGGAATTATTTAGAGATTAAGTTTTATTTCATACTTTTTTGTGTCTTTTTACTTTGGAAGTCGGTTTAATTTTTTGTTTAAAAATAATAATTTCACCCTTTTTAGTGATATATTTTGTTAAGTTATTATTAATACGTCTTAAGAACGTCTAAACTAAACGGTCGAATGTATAATTAAATACTCGCCAAGCTTCCATTAGGTATTGCTATTAAGATGATGATGATGATTACTGTAAGTTATAAAGTGGCATATGCTTGCAGTTCTTCAAACAATGCCGAAATTTCCAAACGCATATCTTTAAAGACTGAGGAGTTCTGTACAGTGCTTTTGGATCCCTGGATCCAAAAGCACTGTACACCCTGGTAAACCTTGGTACAATATCTTATTTTTTTGGTAGTATATGCTTGTGTTACTTCAGTAAAAGTCAAAATCACTATATGTGTGGATATAAATTTTGAGGAGTTCCCTCGATTCCTCATGGCTCGCATCATCAGGTTTCCACTTTAGTGACTAAAGGACTAATTTCGAATTAAACCCTTTACAACAACAAAAGAATTTTGCAAATAGGTCCATAAACGGCAGAGTAATGTTCAATGATCTCCGTGTTAGTGTAAAATACTATGAGAAATACCTTTTATATCATCATCAGCAGAAATCGTAATATTTTAATTTCGCCATAACTTCATAACCAAACATCCAATTTTAATCATTAAAGACCAAATATTATCTACATAAACTGTTCTTAGTGATGAAATAATTTATTTTGATAAGGATTAATAGCATGAGTAAAATAAACGCGTTTAAATGTAGTCCAAAAAAAATTCAAGATTTCTAAATAAAAAAATGGTTGTTGTGGCTCACTCGACATAAATAGGTATAGTGTGTCGCGGACTTTTTTGTAGATATTTATAAGATCTACAATTAATTAGAACATTTTATGGTTCTATCTTTTACAGTTTAGGCAGCGTACGCAAAATAAGTAACTTTTCTGGTTGATTTTTTACACCTTGTGTCCGAAAATCCCAAATAACTTACGGAACCCTATTTTTTTCCAAAATAAAATTTAGACTATGTTACTCGTGGATAATGTAGCTTTCGAATGGTGAAAGAATTTTTGAAATCGGTCCAGTACTTTTTGAGCCTATTCATTACAAACAAACAAACAAACAAACAAATAAACATACAAACAAAGTTTTCCTCTTTATAATATTAGTGTAGATATATATTTTTTTTGTATGTTCGCGGCTAGCTCCGCCGTCTGTTGACCGATTTTCAAAATTCTATTTTTGATGTAAAAGGTATAATCCGAAGTTGGTCCCATTTTTAGAAAATTGGTGACCTGATGATGGGATCTACGAGGAAACGAGGGAACTCCTCAAAATTTATATGGACACATATGATGATTTCGACTTTTTCTGAAGTAGTCCAAGCATATGCTACCAAAAAGTAAGATTTTACTCCAAGGTATACCCTGGATCCAAAAGTACAGAACAGAACTCCTGACTCCTTATAGATACATGTTTGGGGATTTTGGCGTTGTTTAAAGTACTGCAAGCATATGCCACTTTGTCAATTTGAGTAATCATCATCACCACCACTATCACAGCATACATCATCACATTATGATGATAAAGAAGGTACTTCTCGTAGTATTTTACACTAACACGGAGATCTTTGAACATTACTCTGCCGTTTATGGACCTATTTGCAAAATTCTTTTGTTGTTGTAAAGGGTTTAATTCGAAATTGGTCACTAAAGTGGAAACGTGATGATGCGATCCATGAGGAATCGAGGGAACTCCTCGAAATTTATATCGACACATATAGTGATTTTGATTTTTACTGAAGTAACACAAGCATATGCTACCAAAGAATAAGACGTTGTACCAAGGTATACCCTGAATCCAAAAGCACTGAACAGAACTCCTCAGTCTTTAAAGATATGCGTTAGGAAATTTCGGAATTGTTTAAAGAACTGAAAGCACATGCCACTTTGTAACTTACAATAATCATCATCATCGTGTTAATAACAATAAAATTAATAACTATTATTATTTTAGCTATCTTTCGCCAAATAATACTGCAATGTGCAGGCTTGGGGAGTCCAATGAAAAGGTGTTGTTCTCGCGAATAACGTTTAATAACTATCTCTTAATACACTAAGATTACAATATATAGGTAGGGAGGTGATACACACACTACACCTCCTCCGTATTTAAAAAAAAAAATTGGATACATGTTTTTTTTTACAACAATGATAAATACAAATCTGTGCCATTTATACAAAAAATTTGTAAAACATGTAGGTATTTAATATTACTTTCAGTTATGGGATGTTGACGATATATATAGTTTTTTATTTAAATATAATAAACGGAAAGTACCTACTAGAACTAACTTGTTGACTTAAATTAAAATGAGTTTTTTTAACATGGTTACATACTTGTTTTTAATAAATTTAATCTTTTATTATATTTTTAATTTAAGTAGATATTTCACATTTCCTAACAAAAAAATCCTTACCTCCTCACTATTATTATTTTTAACCGACTTCCCAAAAAAGGAGGCGGTTATACGTTCGGCTGTATATATTTATTTTTTTTTTTTATTTTTTTTGTATGTTCAACGATTACTCCGCCTCCTGTGGACCGATTTTCAAAATTTTTTCTGTGATGTATAGGGTGTAATCCCAAATTGGTCCTTTTGAAATCAAAGTGGTGACCTGATGATGGGATCCATGAGGAATCGAGGGAACTCCTCGAAATTTATATGGACACATATGGTGATTTTGACTTTTTCTGAAGTAGTTCAAGCATATGCTACCAAAAAGTAAGATTTTGCTCCAAGGTATACCCTGGATCCAAAAGTACAGAATAGAACTCCTGACTCCTTATAGATACATGTTTGGGGATTTCGGCGTTGTTTAAAGAACTGCAAGCATATGCCACCTTGTCAGTTAGAGTAATCATCATCATCATCACCACTATCACACCATACATCATCAGATTATGATGATATAAAAGGTATTTCTCATAGTATTTTACACTAACACGGAGATCATTGAACATTACTCTGCCGTTTATGAACCTATTTGCAAAATTCTTTTGTTGTTGTAAAGGGTTTAATTCGAAATTAGTCCTTTAGTCACTAAAGTGGAAACCTGATGATGCGAGCCATGAGGAATCGAGGGAACTCCTCAAAATTTATATCCACACATATAGTGATTTTGACTTTTACTGAAGTAACACAAGCATATACTACAAAAAAATAAGATATTGTACCTAGGTATACCCTGGATCCAAGAGCACTGTACAGAACTCCTCAGTCTTTAAAGATGTGCGTTTGGAAATTTCGGCATTGTTTAAAGAACTGCAAGCATATGCCACTTTATAACTTACAGTAATCATCATCATCATCTTAATAGCAATACCTAATGGAAGCTTGGCGAGTATTTAATTATACATTCGATCGTTTAGTTTAGACGTTCTTAAGACGTATTAATAACTTAACAAAATATATCACTAAAAAGGGTGAAATTATTATTTTTAAACAAAAAATTAAACCGACTTCCAAAGTAAAAATACACAAAAAAGTATGAAATAAAACTTAATCTCTAAATAATTCCCCTTTCAAATTCGGCTAAAATTTTTACTATTTCTCTACTCAATCTTATTAATTTTGAAGTCGGTACCAGCAAATATGAACGTAAGTTGTATAAAATATTGTAGAATATTGTTTGGGCTGGTGCCGATTTCAAAATTAAGAAGATTGAGTAGAGAAATAGTAAAAATTTTAGCCGAATTTGAAAGGGGAATTATTTAGAGATTAAGTTTTATTTCATACTTTTTTGTGTATTTTTACTTTGGAAGTCGGTTTAATTTTTTGTTTAAAAATAATAATATTTATTATATTCTGTCACTAAAAAAGAAATACATCCTCCATTTCACTATAAAGTGAATCCATTTTCATATTCATTTTCTTAATCATTTCATTTCACGTAATATCTTTACATCTGGGGGCACGGCCGTGCCCCCGCCAAGTCGAGCGCGAAGCAAACACTGCCGTACCATCCTTTACTGGAACCATTTCGCCGCATTTTCAGGCCCCTATTTGAGAACCTCTGGATAAGACCAGAACGCTGAAATTTTCGTCATCCAGTAAACTATAATCACATACTTAAAATCCAAAATTTCAAGTCTGTAGTTCATTTAGTTCCGAAGTTAAGCGAAAGCAAAGTTTCGCATTTATGACACTCACTCACTCACTCACTCACTCACTCACTCACTTATACACTCACTCATGATCATCAAAATATAACTAGTACTTCCCATAAACTCAGAGAGCTGAAATTTGGTACAGAGTTAGGGTTTAATGGCCACATAAAGGGAAAACTATAAAAACTAGGATAATCGATCTGGGGGCACGGCAGTGCCCCCGCCAAGTCGAGCGCGAAGCAAACACTGCCGTACCATTCTTTACTGGAACCATTTCGCCGCATTTTCAGGCCCCTATTTGAGAACCTCTGGATAAGACCAGAACGTCGATCTGGGGGCACGGCAGTGCCCCCGCCAAGTCGAGCGCGAAGCAAACACTGCCGAACCATTCTTTACTGGAACCATTTCGCCGCATTTTCAGGCCCCTATTTGAGAACCTCTGGATAAGACCAGAACGTTGACCTGGGGGCACGGCAGTGCCCCCGCCAAGTCGAGCGCGAAGCAAACACTGCCGTACCATCCTTTACTGGAACCATTTCGCCGCATTTTCAGGCCCCTATTTGAGAACCTCTGGATAAGACCAGAACGTCGATCTGGGGGCACGGCAGTGCCCCCACCAAGTCGAGCGCGAAGCAAACACTACCGTACCATTCTTTACTGGAACCATTTCGCCGCATTTTCAGGCCCCTATTTGAGAACCTCTAGATAAGACCAGAACGTCGATCTGGGGGCACGGCAGTGCCCCCACCAAGTCGAGCGCGAAGCAAACACTACCGTACCATTCTTTACTGGAACCATTTCGCCGCATTTTCAGGCCCCTATTTGAGAACCTCTAGATAAGACCAGAACGTCGATCTGGGGGCACGGCAGTGCCCCCGCCAAGTCGAGCGCGAAGCAAACACTGCCGTACCATTCTTTACTAGAACCATTTTGCCGCATTTTCAGGCCCCTTTAATCTACTCGAACTTTATTCTACTCGAACATTACACAAATTAAATAAACAAATTACACTAAAATCTAGGAAAATAAATCAATATGCCCACGTTTCTACAAAAAGAAGTGAAATCCCACCAAAAACATTCTGTAAAAAACTAGCCAAGTCTCGATGGAGCTGCTTGTTTATCTCTAAAAAGTAATGAAATCTAGACAAAATCGTGCCAAGTCTAAGGTTCCTTACTGCGGTTTCTTTATTATTATAGTTAATGTTGTGTGACTTGGCCGTTGAAGGGCACACAAGGGTACAAAAGGGGCTCCATGACACCATTGCTCCAATACGTGTATTGTACAATCAACAACAGCCTAAAGTGAGACACTAGCGTCCAATTACCAATACCAGTATGGGCTATTATCTCGTTTAACAAACATAGTTAGTTACAAATGTAAACAAAATTGACTTGTACCCACTAAAGTATAAAGAATGTTCAACGGCCAAGTCACTCAACATTAACTATAATAATAAAGAAATCGCAGTAAGGAACCTTAGACTTGGCACGATTTTGTCTAGATTTCATTACTTTTTAGAGATAAACAAGCATCTCCATCGAGACTTGGCTAGTTTTTTACAGAATGTTTTTGGTGGGATTTTTTTTACATGAAAATGTTTTTGGTGGGATGTTTAGTTTAGTTTAGTTAAATAGTTTAGTTATTTTATAAACATAACTGATTGAATGTACTGTTGGTTCTTGGTGGAAATTCATGTTCATAATAATATAACACAACTTTTTATACACACTTTTCCACTTTATTTAGATTTTTTACAATAATTAAATATAACACGACCGGTTTCGATTAACTCATCATCAGGTGTCTGTATTTTATAAACATCAAATTGATATAATATCTTAAAATATAATATATATTTTAAGATATTATATCATATAATAATTCTAATATCTATACATCTATACAGTTAAAATACAATTTAAGTGTCTGTTTGTAATTTCAAATTAACAGCTTTTTACATAATGAATCTGAAAGTATATTCGGTACTTACAATAAAATACATTTTGTTTTTTAATTTTTAACCGACTTCCAAAAAAAGGAGGCGGTTATACGTTCGGCTGTATATATTTTTTTTGTCTTTTTTTTTTGTATGTTCGCGGATAACTCCGCCGTCTGTTGGCCGATTTTCAAAATTCTTTTTTTAATGTAAAAGGTATAATCCGAAGTTGGTCCCATTTTTAGAAAATTGGTGACCTGATGATGGGATCCATGAGGAAACGAGGGAACTCCTCAAAATTTATATTGACACATATGGTGATTTCGACTTTTTCTGAAGTAGTCCAAGCATATGCTACCAAAAAGTAAGATTTTGCTCCAAGGTATACCTTGGATCCAAAAGTACAGAACAGAACTCCTGACTCCTTATAGATACATGTTTGGGGATTATGGCGTTGTTTAAAGAACTGCAAGCATATGCCACTTTGTCAATTAGAGTAATCATCATCATCATCACCACTATCACAGCATACATCATCACATTATGATGATAAAGAAGGTACTTCTCATAGTATTTAACACTAACACGGAGATCTTTGAACATTACTCTGCCGTTTATGGACATATTTCCAAAATTCTTTTGTTGTTGTAAAGGGTTTAATTCGAAATTGGTCACTAAAATGGAAACGTGATGATGCGATCCATGAGGAATCGAGGGAACTCCTCGAAATTTATATCGACACATATAGTGATTTTGATTTTTACTGAAGTAACACAAGCATATGCTATCAAAGAATAAGACGTTGTACCAAGGTATACTCTGAATCCAAAAGCACTGAACAGAACTCCTCAGTCTTTAAAGATTTGCGTTAGGAAATTTCGGAATTGTTTAAAGAACTGCAAACATATGCCACTTTGTAACTTACAGTAATTATCATCATCATCTTAATAACAATACATAATGGAAGCTTGGCTCGTATTCAGTTATACATTCGATCGTTTATTTTAGACGTTTTTAAGAAGTATTAATAATAACTTAACAAGATATATCACTAAAAAGGGTGAAATTATTATTTTTAAATAAAAAATTAAACCGACATCCAAAGTAAAAATACACAAAAAAGTATGAAATAAAACTTATTTTATAAATAATTCCCCTTTTAAATTTGGCTATTTCTCTACTTAATCTTCTTAATTTTGAAGTCGGTACCAGCAAATATGAACGTGAGTTCTATAAAATATTGTAGGATATCGTTTGGGCTGGTAGCGACTTCAAAATAAAGAAGATTAAGTAGAGAAACAGCCAAATTTAAAAGGGGAATTATTTATAAAATAAGTTTTATTTCATACTTTTTTGTGTATTTTTACTTTGGATGTCGGTTTAATTTTTTATTTAAAAATAATTGTCTGTCCGTCTGTCTGTCTGTTTGTTCCGACTAATCTCTGAACGGCTGGACCGATTTTCACGGGACTTTCACTAGCAGATAGCTGATGTTATAGGGTCTAACATAGGCTACTTTTATTTTAGGGTTCCGTTTAAAAAAATAGGATTCCGCTTTCGTTAGTCATAAATAAAGTCGCGGATAAATTTCAGCGATATCCCAAAGTATTGTTCCACGCGGACGAAGTCGCGGGCAAAAGCTAGTAAGTATATAAAGTAATTTACGATTGATATATTTTTCATGACATGGCGTCTTAAATCTATCTACACTAATATTATAAAGAGGAAAACTTTGTTTGTATGTTTGTTTGTTTGTTTGGTTGTAATGAATAGGCTCAAAAAGTACTGGACCGATTTCAAAAATTCTTTCACCATTCGAAAGATACATTATCCACGAGTAACATAAGCTAAATTTTATTTTGGAAAAAAATAGGGTTCCGTAAGATATTTGGGGTTTTCGGACACAAGGTGTAAAAAATCAACCAGAAAAGTTACTTATTTTGCGTACGCTGCCTAAACTATAAAAGATAGAACCATAAAATGTTCCAATTAATTGTAGATCTTATAAATATCTACAAAAAAGTCTGCAACACACTATACCTATCTATGTCGAGTGAGGCACAACAACAATTTTTTTATTTAGAAATCTTGATTTTTTTTGGACTACATTTAAACGCGTTTATTTTACTTATTCTATTAATCCTTATCAAAATAAATTATTTTATCACTAAGTACAGTTTATGTAGATAATATTTGGTCTTTGAATGATCAGAATTGGACCTTTGGTTTTGAAGTTATGGCGAAATTAAAATATTACGATTTCTGCTCCGCGGCCCGTTGCGAAGTAGGCGTAACCAAGGCGGGGTGTGCGTGCGGGAGGGGAGTTTAGATTTATGAGGTAGCCGCAGTATTAGTATCAGTATTGTACCCATAGATTATACAGATATATACATTATACCCGTGCGAAGCCGGGGCGGGTCGCTAGTATATAATAAAAGGCAAATCTGATTGACTGATGTATCAACGCACAGGCTAGTTACCCTTATACTAGAAATTTAAAATTTTGCACACGTATTCCTCATAGGACGTAGGCATCCACTAAGGAAGGATTCGTCAAAATTCAACCTCCAAGGGGGTAAAAAAGGGGATAAAAGGGATGAAAGTTTGTATTAAACAGTAAACTTTTTATTTCTTGGACATATTTGCATGATATTTCAGCGTTTTCTAATATTCAGCCTATAGGTGAGTAAGATAGGGGATGAAACTTTAAAAACTAATTAAATGTGGGCGAAGACGCGGGTAATTAATGCTAGTTTTCTTTTTTTATTATTAACCCGATGTATAAGAATATTCTTCATACAGTCTTATTATATTTCATACTAGCGACCCGCCCCAGCTTCGCACGGGTACAATACTGATACTAATACTAAAGAATGTCTTTGAACCTCTAACAAAACGGGCGAAATCTAGTCAAAACAAACAGAAACAAATTAATATAGGTACCTACTAAAACTCAATGAAATAAGTAGGTGGGTATACTTTTATCACAGTGTAATAAAGAGATACAGTGGTCCAACGCGTTTGAAGTCGCGCGAAATGCCGCTTTTGTGTAGGTATTCGTCATTGCTGCAGGGTTGTCACAATAATGTGTTTTATTATAATCTGTTCTACATTTTGTGTAGGTATTCGTAGTATGTGTATGTAGAGTACTAGGAATAAAACAAAAATATATATATATAGAAGTATTAATGAAGAGTTTTATTATAAAAAATACAAATGCGTATACAAAAGCTCAGGGTTAGCATGATATATATCAATTGATATATATCGTATATATATATATCATGATATATATCAATTGATATTTATGCTTGATATATTATATCAAAATTGATATTTATATTTAAAAATGTAAAAGAATGTTTTAAATGTAAAAAATCTTACATCAACACAGGTCTTATTTTCCGAGAGTTTCACAAGCCTAGGTCATCAAAAACTTGCTATTTGACACGACATTAACTAATCATAGCCGTCGACGCGGCTTGTAACGGCATATGACACCCACGTGACCCCCTGTTTTTCGGAAGAAAATTCATTGTTTGTTATTATACTATTGTTATACCATTTATACCATGTGTCAAATTAATTCGACTGATAAAATTAATACACTTTTTTTTCTTCTGGTTATAAACAAAAGTCATTTTATGGTTTTATGGTTTATTTAAATTGATACTCAAAAGTATCTATCGTTGATTTTTAATCGATTTGAAAACTTTTAATATCAATAATAAATAAATGAGTTTAATTTTACTTCCCTATCTTCAAATTATCAGACATACAAATTATTTCGATTCAACTATTACGAAAAAACATATCAGAGTACCTATGAGATTTGTATGTAATTTTGAAAATATCAAAAAATCAAAAATATCCGATATATATAATCAAAGATATCTGATATTTTGATATTTATTATAAATATCGGATATTTACGAACCCTGCAAAAGCTACAAATGCGAAACTGAAAGGTATTTTCGACAGTAAAAGACAGTTTAAGACAGTTAGATTTACTAGTTATTAGATTGCGATTGTTGAATTTGACGATGTAGTTAGTAAATTCTCATACGTAGATACAATTTTACTAAAAATTCTAACGGGAAACAGGCGCATGGTTTTGTATTAAAATTAATCTTCTTTAGCTGTTCATATAATTGACCATTGTAAATAAGTACCTACATACAACTCAAACGAAACACTGTCGCAAACCACTTAAAACAATCAAATTAAAAAGCGTCAACCCCGGCTGACGTGTCCCAAGCGAGTGTATGGCAGCTTGGGCTCGCTACCGCCCCTCTCTCACCCCGCACGCCCCGCACGATTGCTCTGTCTAGACGTGTCCGTTGGACGACTGTAGGTAATAGTTCTATAGGCTGTGCTTTTATCGTATGAAATACCATAGATCTAAACTCCCCCCGCACGCGCACCCTCGCATTGGTGACGCCCACTTCGCAACGGGCCGTGCAGCAAAAATCGTAATATTTTAATTTCGCCATAACTTCAAAACCACACGTCCAATTTAAATCATTCAAAGACCAAATATTATCTACATAAACTGTACTTAGTGATGAAATAATTTATTTTGATAAGGATTAATAGCATGAGTAAAATAAACGCGTTTAAATGTAGTCCAAAAAAAAAAATCAAGATTTCTAAATAAAAAAATGGTTGTTGTGCCTCACTGGACATAGATAGGTATAGTGTGTCGCGGACTTTTTTGTAGATATTTATAAGATCTACAATTAATTAGAACATTTTATGATTCTATCTTTTATAGTTTAGGCAGCGTACGCAAAATAAGTAACTTTTCTGATTGATTTTTTACACCTTGTGTCCGAAAAACCCAAATATTTTACGGAACCCTATTTTTTTCCAAAATAAAATATAGCCTATGTTACTCGTGGATAATGTAGCTTTCGAATGGTGAAAGAATTTTTGAAATCGGTCCAGTACTTTTTGAGCCTATTCATTACAAACAAACAAACAAACAAACAAACAAACAAACAAACATACAAACAAAGTTTTCCTCTTTATAATATTAGTGTAGATATTCAATAATACTAAAGACATTATGAAAAATTAACCAGTATCAAGATCGTTTAATCCTGTTTCCCCAGTATTGCACACTACAAAATTTTATTTCCCTATTTGCCATGAGATTCTGGTACACCTATAGTACATACTAATGACATCAATTGAGTAAACATAGATTATTATTTATTAACGTGAAGTGAAATAAGGCCTAGAAAAAAAAAAGGAAAATGTAAAACCGAACGCAATAATTTACTGTAATAACATGCCAAAAGAAAAAAAAAGAAATGTCAGTTGTCACTTGTCAAATAGACTGCTTACAGTGATGACAGTAGGTACATTACCAAATCTATAAAACTTGCAAAATTACCCTTTTATTATGTTGTGAATTGTGATAAATGTGAAGTACAAACAAACAAACAATTGAGCAAAAACGACAAAACTGTAAACTAGTGATGAAACCTTCAAGGGATTTTACAATAATATGACAAAGAAACATGAACATACACATACCAACTTGTCTACTTATCCTACACCAAAATGAAAACATGTACTTAAAGTTACGATGAGGAAGAGGAAGCCTTGGGGTAATTCGACATAAGGGGCTGGAGCTCTTCTATGGTCAACACCTTATGCCGCTTCCCATCTGAGGTCTTAAGGGAAACAACACCATCCTGCGTCCAGCAAGCCTTCACACCAAAGTGCATCCGCGCCGTGTTGAACACAGCCTGACGAGCCCTAGTCAGGAATTCTTTCACTGAGGTTGAAGTGCCTTTTAGTTTGGTTTTGGCCCTCCAAACAGCAGCCTTAGAATCATAAGCGGCAAACTTGACCAGAATTGGACGGGTTTTGTTTGGATCAGTGCTTCCCAGCCGATGACAGGCTTTAATTGAACCTCTGGCTATGTCCTGCAAGCCCAGTTTGTGGTGTATTGTATTCAGGAGAACAGCCATACAGTTCTCACCACTCTGTTCGGGAATCCCAGAAAATATCAAGGTCTTCCTGCGTGATCTCGTCTCAATAACATCCACAGCCCTTGAACATTCAGTTATTTGCTTTCGGAGGAGACTAAGAATAGAGAAAGTTAAGTCCCGGAAAGTACGGAATTCCTCAGCAACCTTTGCAACCGTGTCTTTGGCTGAGCCACATTGTAGTTGGGATTGAAGTTCTTCCATCTTTCTTGTTACTAATTCTTCAAGACTCTGTTTGGCCCTCTGAATTTCCAACAATTGTGACATTTTCAAGGTGGAAATATTAAATTACTCGAGTTAAACAGTATTATTCAATACCAAGTGAGTCAGCTGGCAGGTGGCTTCTTAGATGTGTATAAGTGCTTCACATGGAATTGTACAAATGATAAACTATCACAAAACTGTATGTATTGCACTCAATTTATATATAATATTATAAATACTTTTGATGAAACTAATTATTTATTATAATTAAATATGAGATATGTGTTTACACTTTTTTAGCACCTACCCGAAAAAAACAAAATTTTTTTTAGTTCGATATTCTTTAAAAGCGTGTTTTTTTAGTTTTTTTAAACTATATTTATTTCTTTTCAGTTTTTCATTATGTATCTACTTAGATTGGTTCACTTTTTACGCAGTCGGGTTTTTTACTTTTTAGGGTTCCGTAATACTTAAGGAACCCTTATAGTTTCGCTCTGTCCATCTGTCTGTCTGTCTGTCTGCGCCTCTAGCTCCTGTAATTATAAATATAAATTGATGAAATTTGGTGTAGTTATAGATGGTATATAGATCACGGTTTCGGGATCATAAAAAAATAATAATTTTATATTGTACGGGTGGCTCTCCATACATGTGAAGTGGGGATGAAAAATATTTTTTCACTCTACCCCATCGTGTGGGGTATCGCAGAATAGGTCTTTTAAAATAAAGGCAAGGTTTCATACGTTACTTTTTTATAAAGTTGACCATTTTCGAGTAATCGGCCTCCAAAGTAGTTTGTAAGTTGGTCCCCCCCCTAGCATTTTTAAACTATAGGAGATAGAAACTTGCAAATTTCCATGCTGATAGATCATGCTAAAAACTCTTTAGGAAAATTATTGTGAACCAAATCGGACAGTAACTTTTGGAGTAATTAAAAAAAAAGCATATTACGCATTTATAGTTACCGAACCCTCCTTAGACGTGTCCTGACATGCTCTTGGTTAGGTTTTTTAAATTATTATTTTTTATACTAGGTATGTAGTGATATAACTATTTAACTAATTAAGTAAATAATAAAAAAAACTCCCGACAAAAAAAATTAACTCTAAAAACTAACAAATAATATTTTAAACCTATTATAATTATTATCATCACATATATTATGTAAGTTCAAATATTTTTATTTACTAAACGACGCCTCGTTGGGGGACCGCTAAAGTTTATAGAGTATTTTTCCAACATCAGCTAATTAATTATTACGAATTACATTTAGGTACGAGCGATCTTTTTTCGGAGTAAATTCTTTTGTTGCAATCTGCAACTCCACCTGTTTTTCTTACTTAGCGGTCCCCCGACTCGACGACGCTTGGAAAATAAAAATATTTGAACTTACATAATATATGTGATGATAATAATTATAATAGGTTTAAAATATTATTTGTTAGTTTTTAGAGTTATTTTTTTTTTGTCGGGGGTTTTTAAATTTTAAATTTTACTTTTATTTTGTCCTTTTTAAAGAAGATATAAATAGTGGTTAACTTACCATATTCTTTCAATATCATTGAAGTATCACGGTACCAAATTTCGAATCGATAGGACATATAGAAGGAAGTCAGATCCCCTCATCAACTATTAAAGAACTTAATGATGATGATCTTCAAACGGATGATCTGGTCATGGTTACCATCTTACCATGCTCTTTAAATATTGTTGAAATAATATTGTACCAGATTTCGAAACGATCAGACATAAGTAAGTTAGTCAGATCCCCTCATCATCTAGAAAAGAGCTGATAATCTTCAAACGGCTGAAAATTTTTTCATGAAACATGGCTAAGAACACTCTCGATTAAGTCATCAATATTCTCTTTCAGTGCGCTTTTATTTGAGACCCCACTCGAGTATATCTGCAGACATTCGGTTATTCTTCCCCAATTTTCCCCAAAAAAACCCCCACAACTTTTAAACGGCTCAACCGATTTTCATCAAACATAGCTAAGAACACTCCCGACTAATTCACCTTTCAAACCAAAAAATCGAAATCAAATCGGTTCATCCGTTCGGGAGCTACGATGCCACAGACATACACACACACACACACACACACAGACACGTCAAACTTATAACACCCCGTCGTTTTTGCGTCGGGGGTTAAAAAGACATACAGACAGAAAATTGTACATGTATATCGGGTGTCCGGTAATTAATGGATAACCTTAAAATGTCTTATAGTAGAACTTATGGCTGTTCAAAAAAAAATACAAAAAAAAAAGTTATTTTTAGAGAAAAGTCTATTTTTTTAGCTTATTTTTTAGTTTTTTGAACACTATGACCAGAAATGAATGAATTACATCGGTTTTTTAACCCCCGACGCAAAAAGAGGAGTGTTATAAGTTTGACGTGTCTGTCTGTCTGTCTATCTGTCGGTCTGTCTGTCTGTGTGTCTGTCTGTGGGTGTGTCTGTCTGTCTGTCTGTGGCATCATAGCTCCCGAACGGATGAAGCGATTTCAATTTAGTTTCTTTTGTATTAAAGGTGACTTACATGCGAGTGTTCTTAGACATGTTTGATGAAAATCGGTTGAGCCGTTTAAAAGTTGTGGGGGTGAAAGCGGGGAAGAAAATCCGAATGTGCAAATATACTCGAGTAAGGTCTCAAATGAAAGCGCACTGAAAGAGAATATTGATGACTTAATCGACAGTGTTCGTAGCTTCGTTTGATGAGAAAATTGGTGGTGGGAAGATCAGCCGTTTGAAGATGATCAGCTCTTTTCTAGTTGATGAGGGGATCTGACTAACTTTCCAATGTCCGATCGATTCAAAATTTGGTACTGTGTTACTTCAACGATATTCAAAGAACATGCTAATGTAACCATGACCTGATCAGCCGTTTGAAGATGATCAGCTCTTTTCTAGTTGATGAGGGGATCTGACTAACTTTCTTATGTCCGATCGATTCGAAATTTGGTACCGTGTTACTTCAACGATATTTAAAGAACATGGTAAGGTAACCATGACCTGATTAGCCGTTAGAAGATCATCTTTTCTTTATTAGTTTATGAGGGGTCGTCCACATGTCCTATCGATTCGAAATTTGGTACCATGTTACTTCAATAATGTTGAAAGTATGTATATGGTAAGGTAATCATTATTTATACCTACTTTAAAAAGGATAAAATAAAAGTATGTCGTCGGGGGACCGCTATGTGAAAAAAACACGTGTAGTGAAAGAATGAACAAAAGAATTTACTCCGAAAAAAATTTGCTCATACCTACTTAAATGTAATTCGTAATAATTAATCGCACCAAAAACATTCCGTAAAAAACTAGCCAAGCCTCGATGGAGCTGCTTGTTTATCTCTAAAAAATAATGAAATCTAGACAAAATCGTGCCAAGTCTAAGGTTACTTACTGCGATTTCTTTATTATTATAGTTAATGTTGAGTGACTTGGCCGTTGAACATTCTTTATACTTTAGTGGATACAAGTCAATTTTGTTTACATTTGTAACTACCTATGTTTGTTAAGCGAGATAATAGCCCATACTGGTATTGGTAATTGGACGCTAGTGTCTCATTTTAGGCTGTTGTTGATTGTACAACACATGTATTGGAGCAATGGTGTCATGGAGCCCCTTTTGTACCCTTGTGTACCCTTCAACGGCCAAGTCACACAACATTAACTATAATAATAAAGAAACCGCAGTAAGGAACCTTAGACTTGGCACGATTTTGTCTAGATTTCATTACTTTTTAACCGACTTCCAAAAAAGGAGGCGGTTATACGTTCGGCTGTATATATATATATTTTTTTTTGTATGTTCGCGGATAACTCCGCCGTCTGTTGGCCGATTTTCAAAATTCTTTTTTTGATGTAAAAGGTATAATCCGAAGTTGGTCCCATTTTTAGAAAATTGGTGACCTGATGATGGGATCCATGAGGAAACGAGGGAACTCCTCAAAATTTATATGGACACATGGTGATTTCGACTTTTTCTGAAGTAGTCCAAGCATATTCTACCAAAAAGTAAGATTTTGCTCCAAGGTATACCCTGGATCCAAAAGTACAGAACAGAACTCTTGACTCCTTATAGATACATGTTTGGGGATTTTGGCGTTGTTTAAAGAACTGCAAGCATATGCTACTTTGTCAATTAGAGTAATCATCATCATCACCACCACTATCACAGCATACATCATCACATTATGATGATAAAGAAGGTACTTCTCATAGTATTTTACACTAACACGGAGATCTTTGAACATTACTCTGCCGTTTATGGACCTATTTACAAAATTCTTTTGTTGTTGTAAAGGGTTTAATTCGAAATTGGTCCTTTAGTCACTAAAGTGGAAACATGATGATGCGATCCATGAGGAATCGAGGGAACTCCTCGAAATTTATATCGACACATAGTGATTTTGACTTTTACTGAAGTAACACAAGCATATGCTACCAAAGAATAAGATGCTTACCAAGGTGTACCCTAGATCCAAAAGCACTGAACAGAACTCCTCAGTCTTTAAAGATATGTGTTAGGAAATTTCGGAATTGTTTAAAGAACTGCAAGCATATGCCACTTTATAACTTACAGTAATCATCATCATCATTTTAATAACAATACCTAATGGAAGCTTGGCGCGTATTCAGTTATACATTCGATCGTTTATTTTAGACATTTTTAAGACGTATTAATAATAACTTAACAAGATATATCACTAAAAAGGGTGAAATTATTATTTTTAAACAAAAAATTAAACCGACTTCCTAAGTAAAAATACACAAAAAAGTATGAAATAAAACTTATTTTATAAATAATTCCCCTTTTAAATTTGTCTATTTCTCTACTTAATCTTCTTAATTTTGAAGTCGGTACCAGCAAATATGAACGTGAGTAATTCTATAAAATATTGTAGGATATCGTTTGGGCTGGTAGCGACTTCAAAGTTAAGAAGATTAAGTAGAGAAATAGACAAATTTAAAAGGGGAATTATTTATAAAATAAGTTTTATTTCATACTTTTTTGTGTATTTTTACTTAGGAAGTCGGTTTAATTTTTTGTTTAATTAGAGATAAACAAGCAGCTCCATCGAGACTTGGCTAGTTTCTTACGGAATGTTTTTGGTGGGATTTCACTTCTTTTTGTAGAAACGTGGGCATATTGATTTATTTTCCTAGATTTTAGTGTAATTTGTTTATTTAATTTGTGTAATGTTCGAGTAGAATAAAGGGGCCTGAAAATGCGGCAAAATGGTTCTAGTAAAGAATGATACGGCAGTGTTTGCTTCGCGCTCGACTTGGCGGGAGCACTGCCGTGCCCCCAGATCGACGTTCTGGTCTTATCTAGAGGTTCTCAAATAGAGGGCTGAAAATGCGGCGAAATGGTTCCAGTAAAGAATGGTACGGCAGTGTTTGCTTCGCGCTCGACTTGGCGGGGGCACTGCCGTGCCCCCAGATCGACGTTCTGGTCTTATCTAGAGGTTCTCAAATAGGGGCCTGAAAATGCGGCGAAATGGTTCCAGTAAAGAATGGTACGGCAGTGTTTGCTTCGCGCTCGACTTGGCAGGGGCACTGCCGTGCCCCCAGATCGATTATCCTAGTTTTTATAGTTTTCCCTTTATGTGGCCATTAAACCCCAACTCTGTACCAAATTTCAGCTCTCTAAGTTTATGGGAAGTACTAGTTCTATTTTGATGATCATGAGTGAGTGAGTGAGTGAGTGTCGTAAATGCGAAACTTTGCTTTCGCTTAACTTCGGAACTAAATGACCTACAGACTTGAAATTTTGGATTTTAAGTATGTGATTATAGCTTATTGGATGACGAAAATTTCTGCGTTCTGGTCTTATCCAGAGGTTCTCAAATAGGGGCCTGAAAATGCGGCGAAATGGTTCCAGTAAAGGATGGTACGGCAGTGTTTGCTTCGCGCTCGACTTGGCGGGGGCACTGCCGTGCCCCCAGATTAACTGTTGTTGTAAAAAAGTAAAATTAAAAATTTTAGATGCGGCTGCTCTAACACGGCTACGTAGTTCTTCCAAAGAAACACCTCTTCTTTGAGGCAGCCCCAATAAAAAATCCAATGGTTTAGATCCGGTAAATGCGGAGGCCACAAAATTGGCCCTAGACGCCCGATCCATCTGTTTAGCGTACCTATTATTGAAACATGCACGAACGGGTACAGCATAGTGCGCAGGATAGCCGTCATTTTATAACCAACTAGCTGATGCCCGCAACTTCGTTTGCGTAGAACGGAAACGGAACCCTCTTTTTTAAACGGAACCCTAAAATAAAAATAGCCTATGTTAGACCTTATAATATCAGCTATCTGCCAGTGGAAGTCCCGTGACAATCGGTCCAGCCGTTTCGGAGATTAGCCGGAACAAACAGACAGACAGACTGACAGACAGACGGATAGACAAAAATTAAAAAAAATGGTTTTTTATTGTAAGTACCGAATATACTTTCATGTGCATTAAGTGAAAAGCTGTTAATTTGAAATTACAAACAGACAGTTCAATTTTATTTATCTGTATAGAGTATATCTGTATAGAGTATAGATAAGAGTCGCTCAGCTCCTCAGGCACTTCTTCTAATAAATTGGGGAGGGATAAATCTTTTCTTTTCATGCTTAAAAGTAACAATTTTAAACATATTGCATTAGTATTACATTAAACATTTGTAGTAATTTTTTCTACTTTTCTACATTAATAGCAATAATTCACTATTTATGGTAGATACAATGATGAATTGTACCATTATAAAATCTACTTAAAACCAGCATTATTTAAAAATTATTGGTCACTCATGCCTTCATACATTTTTTTATACCCATAATGTTTAAAATTCGATGAAAAAATAAATTATGCAATTTTTTCTAAAATAAATCAACTTGCATACATTTTTAAAAAAAAGTGCAGTAGCTAGTGATACAATTTATTTTCTATCTATCAGCATAGTTATACTACAATATGAATAAAAACCGATGTAATTCATTCATTTCTGGTCATAGTGTTCAAAAAACTAAAAAATAAGCTAAAAAAATAGACTTTTCTCTAAAAATAACTTATCTTAGGTACTAATTATGATAGATTTTTTTTTGAACGGCCATAAGTTCCACTATAAGATATTTCAAGGTTATCCATTAATTACTGGACACGCTGTATATAAATAATACAATACCCGAACCGATATTATCCATACATACATATATATACGTACGTACGTACATACATACATACATATAATACATGTATACGCGTAAATATTATGTAACTAGATGACGCCCGCAACTCCGTTGCGCCAAAATTCGTTTATCGCGCGGAACGTACATTTTTCCGGGATAAAAAGTATCCTATGTCCTTTCTCGGGTCTCAAAGTATCCCTATACCAAATTTCATCAAAATCGGTTCAGCGGTTTGGGCGTGAAGAGGTAACAGACAGACAGACAGACAGACAGACAGACAGACACACTTTCGCATTTATAATATTAAAAAAAAGTAAGGATTATAAAAAATAAAATTATATCATGAAATTACTATAAAATTATTATCATGTGCGCGAGCGCGAGGTCTGCACGACGCATTCGTATATGTATGGGTGGAGCGCGTGACTAGCGTCGCGTCTCTCACATACCTACGACGTGTCGACCGACGGGCCAGCGAAACGTCGCGATGTTCTCATCGTTTCGATGAAAACTGAACGGTGGTAGCTGTAGTTCGTGTATGTTCTTGTTGTCGTGCGAGCACATATTACTAACGCGGCGCATCTTGAATGCGCCGTTGGTATAGTGCGCGTCGCGTTTGGAACTGAAGCGGTCGTCAAAATTTAAACAACTTGATTGTTGTGTTCACAGTCTGTACGATGTTATATTAGTTATAATATCATAATATAGTGGTTTGATCTCTCCCGTACCGGGCGACTATCAACATACATACATATAATATATGCATACGCGTAAATATGTTATTACAAAAAAATAATATTATTTGTTGGAATTACAATAAAATTGTTATCGTGTGCGCGAGCGCGAGGTCTGCACGGCGCATTCGTATATGTATGGGTGGAGCGCGTGACTAGCGTCGCGTCTCTCACATACCTACGACGTGTCGACCGACGGACCAGCGAAACGTCGCGATGTTCTCATCGTTTCGATGAAAACTGAACGGTGGTAGCTGTAGTTCGTGTATGTTCTTGTTGTCGTGCGAGCACATATTACTAACGCGGCGCATCTTGAATGCGCCGTTGGTATAGTGCGCGTCGCGTTTGGAACTGAAGCGGTCGTCAAAATTTAAACAACTTGATTGTTGTGTTCACAGTCTGTACGATGTTATATTAGTTATAATATCATAATATAGTGGTTTGATCTCTCCCGTACCGGGCGACTATCAACATACATACATATAATATATGCATACGCGTAAATATGTTATTACAAAAAAATAATATTATTTGTTGGAATTACAATAAAATTGTTATCGTGTGCGCGAGCGCGAGGTCTGCACGGCGCATTCGTATATGTATGGGTGGAGCGCGTGACTAGCGTCGCGTCTCTCACATACCTACGACGTGTCGACCGACGGACCAGCGAAACGTCGCGATGTTCTCATCGTTTCGATGAAAACTGAACGGTGGTAGCTGTAGTTCGTGTATGTTCTTGTTGTCGTGCGAGCACATATTACTAACGCGGCGCATCTTGAATGCGCCGTTGGTATAGTGCGCGTCGCGTTTGGAACTGAAGCGGTCGTCAAAATTTAAACAACTTGATTGTTGTGTTCACAGTCTGTACGATGTTATATTAGTTATAATATCATAATATAGTGGTTTGATCTCTCCCGTACCGGGCGACTATCAACATACATACATATAATATATGCATACGCGTAAATATGTTATTACAAAAAAATAATATTATTTGTTGGAATTACAATAAAATTGTTATCGTGTGCGCGAGCGCGAGGTCTGCACGGCGCATTCGTATATGTATGGGTGGAGCGCGTGACTAGCGTCGCGTCTCTCACATACCTACGACGTGTCGACCGACGGACCAGCGAAACGTCGCGATGTTCTCATCGTTTCGATGAAAACTGAACGGTGGTAGCTGTAGTTCGTGTATGTTCTTGTTGTCGTGCGAGCACATATAACTAACGCGGCGTATCTTGAATGCGCCGTTGGTATAGTGCGCGTCGCGTTTGGAACTGAAGCGGTCGTGAAAATTTAAACAACTTAATTGTTGTGTTCAGTCTGTACTATGTATACGAGTTATAATATCATAATATAGTGGTTTGATCTCTCCCGTACCGGGCGACTATCATCATACATACATATAATATATGTATACGCGTAAATATATTACAAAAAAATAATATTATTGGAACTGCAATAAAATTGTTATCGTGTGCGCTAGCGCGAGGTCTGCACGGCGCATTCGTATATGTATGGGTGGAGCGCGTGACTAGCGTCGCGTCTCTCACATACGACGTGTCGACCGACGGACCAGCGAAACGTCGCGATGTTCTCATTGTTTCGATGAAAACTGAACGGTGGTAGCTGTAGTTCGTTTATGTTCTTGTTGTCGTGCGAGCACATATTACTAACGCGGCGCATCATGAATGCGCCTTTGGTATAGTGCGCGTCGCGTTTGGAACTCAAACGGTCGTGATAATTTAAACAATTTAATTGTTGTGTTCACAGTCTGTACTATGTATATGAGTTGTAATATTATCATGATATGGTGGTTTGATCTCTCCCGTACCGGGCGAATATCGTTATGTTTACGAGTTAAATTATTTAAAATGATGATGGATCTCGTAATATGGAACGTTCGTATATACGATACTAATATACGTTCGTAAATTTAAAATTGATTTTTTACACCCAGTGACATGAGTCGGCGGCGGAGAGGAACTGGTGCGCCTGCGCGCGTACCTCTCGTGTCGTACATTAGTAACTGCACACACTTCTTTTGAAAGCACACAACCGCGTTCGCGTTACGTTGACTGGCAAGAATCCGCGCCACGAGTTTCGAGAACTAATCGTGTGCGTGTGTAGTGAACGAGTGCGTGTATCATGCATGTATTGTATTTATTGTATAATATATCATGAGAGAGAGGTTCGTTAGCTTGTCGCATCCGCACGTTGGCGAAAATTTACATGAGCGGTGAACGAGTGACTCACGCGACTTTATAATAATTATTATACATTATATCGTCCGTAGTCTGTTTGATATAAGAATATATATTTTTTGATTTTTTACACCCAGTGACATATATTGCGTATTAATTGAACACATTTAAAAACCATTACCCTGGACGGTGGATCACTCGACTCGCGGGTCGATGAAGAACGCAGCTAACTGCGCGTCATAGTGTGAACTGCAGGACACATTTGAACATCGACAATTTGAACGCACATTGCGGTCGATGGACAAACATCCAGGACCACTCCTGTCTGAGGACCGGCTGTATAAAATAAGATACCACACTGTACGTTTTGGCGTACAATTGATGGATTGACATCTCGTTCTTGTTTCGGTGGGTGGTGGTGCATGGCCGTTCTTAGTTGGTGGAGCGACTTGTCTGGTTAATTCCAGTAACGAACGAGACATACACGGCGGAGTCGAACTGATGCGCGCTCCTATCTATCCCACGAACACTAGTACCTGCACACTCTTAGTACACTACCACGTTCGCGGTATGTTGACTGGCAAGAATCCGCGCCACGAGTATCGAACTAATTGTGTGCGTGCAGCGAACGTTACAGCGGCGATAGATGGCGACGCGCGTGTCCGCTTTGTGTATGTACTATCATAAAATTATTTGCGGTAAACTTAAAATTGATTTTTTACACCCAGTGACATGAGTCGGCGGCGGAGAGGAACTGGTGCGCCTGCGCGCGTACCTCTCGTGTCGTACACTAGTAACTGCACACACTTCTTTTGAAAAGTACACAACCGCGTTCGCGTTACGTTGACTGGCAAGAATCCGCGCCACGAGTTTCGAGAACTAATCGTGTGCGTGTGCAGTGAACGAGTGCGTGTATCATGCATGTATTGTATTTATTGTATAATATATCATGAGAGAGAGGTTCGTTAGCTTGTCGCATCCGCACGTTGGCGAAAATTTACGTGAGCGGTGAACGAGTGACTCACGCGACTTTATAATTATTATACATTATATCGTCCGTAGTCTGTTTGATATAAGAATATATATTTTTTGATTTTTTACACCCAGTGACATATATTGCGTATTAATTGAACACATTTAAAAACCATTACCCTGGACGGTGGATCACTCGACTCGCGGGTCGATGAAGAACGCAGCTAACTGCGCGTCATAGTGTGAACTGCAGGACACATTTGAACATCGACAATTTGAACGCACATTGCGGTCGATGGAAAAACATCCAGGACCACTCCTGTCTGAGGACCGGCTGTATAAAATAAGATACCACACTGTACGTTTTGGCGTACAATTGATGGATTGACATCTCGTTCTTGTTTCGGTGGGTGGTGGTGCATGGCCGTTCTTAGTTGGTGGAGCGACTTGTCTGGTTAATTCCAGTAACGAACGAGACATACACGGCGGAGTCGAACTGATGCGCGCTGCTATCTATCCCACGAACACTAGTACCTGCACACTCTTAGTACACTACCACGTTCGCGGTATGTTGACTGGCAAGAATCCGCGCCACGAGTATCGAACTAATTGTGTGCGTGCAGCGAACGTTACAGCGGCGATAGATGGCGACGCGCGTGTCCGCTTTGTGTATGTACTATCATAAAATTATTTGCGGTAAACTTAAAATTGATTTTTTACACCCAGTGACATGAGTCGGCGGCGGAGAGGAACTGGTGCGCCTGCGCGCGTACCTCTCGTGTCGTACACTAGTAACTGCACACACTTCTTTTGAAAAGTACACAACCGCGTTCGCGTTACGTTGACTGGCAAGAATCCGCGCCACGAGTTTCGAGAACTAATCGTGTGCGTGTGCAGTGAACGAGTGCGTGTATCATGCATGTATTGTATTTATTGTATAATATATCATGAGAGAGAGGTTCGTTAGCTTGTCGCATCCGCACGTTGGCGAAAATTTACGTGAGCGGTGAACGAGTGACTCACGCGACTTTATAATTATTATACATTATATCGTCCGTAGTCTGTTTGATATAAGAATATATATTTTTTGATTTTTTACACCCAGTGACATATATTGCGTGTTAATTGAACACATTTAAAAACCATTACCCTGGACGGTGGATCACTCGACTCGCGGGTCGATGAAGAACGCAGCTAACTGCGCGTCATAGTGTGAACTGCAGGACACATTTGAACATCGACAATTTGAACGCACATTGCGGTCGATGGAGAAACATCCAGGACCACCCCTGTCTGAGGACCGGCTGTATAAAATAAGATACCACACTGTACGTTTTGGCGTACAATTGATGGATTGATTTCTCTTTCTTGTTTCGGTGGGTGGTGGTGCATGGCCGTTCTTAGTTGGTGGAGCGACTTGTCTGGTTAATTCCAGTAACGAACGAGACATACACGGCGGAGTCGAACTGATGCGCGCTCCTATCTATCCCACGTACACTAGTACCTGCACACTCTTAGTACACTACCACGTTCGCGGTATGTTGACTGGCAAGAATCCGCGCCACGAGTATCGAACTAATTGTGTGCGTGCAGCGAACGTTACAGCGGCGATAGATGGCGACGCGCGTGTCCGCTTTGTGTATGTACTATCATAAAATTATTTGCGGTAAATTTAAAATTGATTTTTTACACCCAGTGACATGAGTCGGCGGCGGAGAGGAACTGGTGCGCCTGCGCGCGTACCTCTCGTGTCGTACATTAGTAACTGCACACACTTCTTTTGAAAGCACACAACTGCGTTCGCGTTACGTTGACTGGCAAGAATCCGCGCCACGAGTTTCGAGAACTAATCGTGTGCGTGTGTAGTGAACGAGTGCGTGTATCATGCATGTATTGTATTTATTGTATAATATATCATGAGAGAGAGGTTCGTTAGCTTGTCGCATCCGCACGTTGGCGAAAATTTACATGAGCGGTGAACGAGTGACTCACGCGACTTTATAATTATTATACATTATATCGTCCGTAGTCTGTTTTATATAAGAATATATATTTTTTGATTTTTTACGCCCAGTGACATATATTGCGTGTTAATTGAACACATTTAAAAACCATTACCCTGGACGGTGGATCACTCGACTCGCGGGTCGATGAAGAACGCAGCTAACTGCGCGTCATAGTGTGAACTGCAGGACACATTTGAACATCGACAATTTGAACGCACATTGCGGTCGATGGAGAAACATCCAGGACCACTCCTGTCTGAGGACCGTCTGTATAAAATAAGATACCACACTGTTCGTTTTGGTGAACAATTGACGGTTCTGAACAACAAAGTTCGCCAAGCGTTGGATTGCTCACCCATTAAAAGGGAACGTGAGCTGGAATTATACCGTCGTGAGACAGGTAAATTTTTTATTTTATATATACATGTAAAATTATCTTTTGTAATTAAAATAAAATTATTATAGCGAGCGCGAGGTCTGCACGGCGCATTCGTATATGTATGGGTGGAGCGCGTCGTGACTAGCGTCGCGTCTCTCACATACGACGTGTCGACCGACGGACCAGCGAAACGTCGCGATGTTCTCATCGTTTCGATGAAAACTGAACGGTGGTAGCTGTAGTTCGTTTATGTTCTTGTTGTCGTGCGAGCACATATTACTAGCGCGGCGCATCTTGAATGCGCCGTTGGTATAGTGCGCATCGCGTTTGGAACTCAAACGGTCGTGAAAATTTAAACAACTTAATTGTTGTGTTCAAATTCTGTACTATGTATATGAGTTGTAATATCATAATATGGTGGTTTGATCTCTCCCGTACCGGGCGACTATCATTATGTTTACGAGTTAAATGTTAAACTCTATTATTTAAAATGATGATGGATCTCGTAATATGGAACGTTCGTATATACGATACGTATATACGTTCGTAAATTGAAAATTGATTTTTTACACCCAGTGACATGAGTCGGCGGCGGAGAGGAACTGGTGCGCCTGCGCGCGTACCTCTCGTGTCGTACATTAGTAACTGCACACACTTCTTTTGAAAGCACACAACCGCGTTCGCGTTACGTTGACTGGCAAGAATCCGCGCCACGAGTTTCGAGAACTAATCGTGTGCGTGTGTAGTGAACGAGTGCGTGTTTCATGCATGTATTGTATTTATTGTATAATATATCATGAGAGAGAGGTTCGTTAGCTTGTCGCATCCGCACGTTGGCGAAAATTTACATGAGCGGTGAACGAGTGACTCACGCGACTTTATAATAATTATTATACATTATATCGTCCGTAGTCTGTTTGATATAAGAATATATATTTTTTGATTTTTTACACCCAGTGACATATATTGCGTATTAATTGAACACATTTAAAAACCATTACCCTGGACGGTGGATCACTCGACTCGCGGGTCGATGAAGAACGCAGCTAACTGCGCGTCATAGTGTGAACTGCAGGACACATTTGAACATCGACAATTTGAACGCACATTGCGGTCGATGGAGAAACATCCAGGACCACCCCTGTCTGAGGACCGGCTGTATAAAATAAGATACCACACTGTACGTTTTGGCGTACAATTGATGGATTGACATCTCGTTCTTGTTTCGGTGGGTGGTGGTGCATGGCCGTTCTTAGTTGGTGGAGCGACTTGTCTGGTTAATTCCAGTAACGAACGAGACATACACGGCGGAGTCGAACTGATGCGCGCTCCTATCTATCCCACGTACACTAGTACCTGCACACTCTTAGTACACTACCACGTTCGCGGTATGTTGACTGGCAAGAATCCGCGCCACGAGTATCGAACTAATTGTGTGCGTGCAGCGAACGTTACAGCGGCGATAGATGGCGACGCGCATGTCCGCTTTGTGTATGTACTATCATAAAATTATTTGCGGTAAACTTAAAATTGATTTTTTACACCCAGTGACATGAGTCGGCGGCGGAGAGGAACTGGTGCGCCTGCGCGCGTACCTCTCGTGTCGTACACTAGTAACTGCACACACTTCTTTTGAAAAGTACACAACCGCGTTCGCGTTACGTTGACTGGCAAGAATCCGCGCCACGAGTTTCGAGAACTAATCGTGTGCGTGTGCAGTGAACGAGTGCGTGTATCATGCATGTATTGTATTTATTGTATAATATATCATGAGAGAGAGGTTCGTTAGCTTGTCGCATCCGCACGTTGGCGAAAATTTACGTGAGCGGTGAACGAGTGACTCACGCGACTTTATAATTATTATACATTATATCGTCCGTAGTCTGTTTGATATAAGAATATATATTTTTTGATTTTTTACACCCAGTGACATATATTGCGTGTTAATTGAACACATTTAAAAACCATTACCCTGGACGGTGGATCACTCGACTCGCGGGTCGATGAAGAACGCAGCTAACTGCGCGTCATAGTGTGAACTGCAGGACACATTTGAACATCGACAATTTGAACGCACATTGCGGTCGATGGAGAAACATCCAGGACCACCCCTGTCTGAGGACCGGCTGTATAAAATAAGATACCACACTGTACGTTTTGGCGTACAATTGATGGATTGACATCTCTTTCTTGTTTCGGTGGGTGGTGGTGCATGGCCGTTCTTAGTTGGTGGAGCGACTTGTCTGGTTAATTCCAGTAACGAACGAGACATACACGGCGGAGTCGAACTGATGCGCGCTCCTATCTATCCCACGTACACTAGTACCTGCACACTCTTAGTACACTACCACGTTCGCGGTATGTTGACTGGCAAGAATCCGCGCCACGAGTATCGAACTAATTGTGTGCGTGCAGCGAACGTTACAGCGGCGATAGATGGCGACGCGCGTGTCCGCTTTGTGTATGTACTATCATAAAATTATTTGCGGTAAACTTAAAATTGATTTTTTACACCCAGTGACATGAGTCGGCGGCGGAGAGGAACTGGTGCGCCTGCGCGCGTACCTCTCGTGTCGTACACTAGTAACTGCACACACTTCTTTTGAAAAGTACACAACCGCGTTCGCGTTACGTTGACTGGCAAGAATCCGCGCTACGAGTTTCGAGAACTAATCGTGTGCGTGTGCAGTGAACGAGTGCGTGTATCATGCATGTATTGTATTTATTGTATAATATATCATGAGAGAGAGGTTCGTTAGCTTGTCGCATCCGCACGTTGGCGAAAATTTACGTGAGCGGTGAACGAGTGACTCACGCGACTTTATAATTATTATACATTATATCGTCCGTAGTCTGTTTGATATAAGAATATATATTTTTTGATTTTTTACACCCAGTGACATATATTGCGTGTTAATTGAACACATTTAAAAACCATTACCCTGGACGGTGGATCACTCGACTCGCGGGTCGATGAAGAACGCAGCTAACTGCGCGTCATAGTGTGAACTGCAGGACACATTTGAACATCGACAATTTGAACGCACATTGCGGTCGATGGAGAAACATCCAGGACCACCCCTGTCTGAGGACCGGCTGTATAAAATAAGATACCACACTGTACGTTTTGGCGTACAATTGATGGATTGACATCTCTTTCTTGTTTCGGTGGGTGGTGGTGCATGGCGTTCTTAGTTGGTGGAGCGACTTGTCTGGTTAATTCCAGTAACGAACGAGACATACACGGCGGAGTCGAACTGATGCGCGCTCCTATCTATCCCACGTACACTAGTACCTGCACACTCTTAGTACACTACCACGTTCGCGGTATGTTGACTGGCAAGAATCCGCGCCACGAGTATCGAACTAATTGTGTGCGTGCAGCGAACGTTACAGCGGCGATAGATGGCGACGCGCGTGTCCGCTTTGTGTATGTACTATCATAAAATTATTTGCGGTAAATTTAAAATTGATTTTTTACACCCAGTGACATGAGTCGGCGGCGGAGAGGAACTGGTGCGCCTGCGCGCGTACCTCTCGTGTCGTACACTAGTAACTGCACACACTTCTTTTGAAAAGTACACAATCGCGTTCGCGTTACGTTGACTGGCAAGAATCCGCGCCACGAGTTTCGAGAACTAATCGTGTGCGTGTGCAGTGAACGAGTGCGTGTATCATGCATGTATTGTATTCATTGTATAATATATCATGAGAGAGAGGTTCGTTAGCTTGTCGCATCCGCACGTTGGCGAAAATTTACATGAGCGGTGAACGAGTGACTCACGCGACTTTATAATTATTATACATTATATCGTCCGTAGTCTGTTTTATATAAGAATATATATTTTTTGATTTTTTACACCCAGTGACATATATTGCGTGTTAATTGAACACATTTAAAAACCATTACCCTGGACGGTGGATCACTCGACTCGCGGGTCGATGAAGAACGCAGCTAACTGCGCGTCATAGTGTGAACTGCAGGACACATTTGAACATCGACAATTTGAACGCACATTGCGGTCGATGGAGAAACATCCAGGACCACTCCTGTCTGAGGACCGTCCGTATAAAATAAGATACCACACTGTTCGTTTTGGTGAACAATTGACGGTTCTGATCAACAAAGTTCGCCAAGCGTTGGATTGCTCACCCATTAAAAGGGAACGTGAGCTGGAATTATACCGTCGTGAGACAGGTAAATTTTTTTTTTTATATATACATGTAAAATTATCTTTTGTAATTAAAATAAAATTATTATAGCGAGCGCGAGGTCTGCACGGCGCATTCGTATATGTATGGGTGGAGCGCGTCGTGACTAGCGTCGCGTCTCTCACATACGACGTGTCGACCGACGGACCAGCGAAACGTCGCGATGTTCTCATCGTTTCGATGAAAACTGAACGGTGGTAGCTGTAGTTCGTTTATGTTCTTGTTGTCGTGCGAGCACATATTACTAGCGCGGCGCATCTTGAATGCGCCGTTGGTATAGTGCGCGTCGCGTTTGGAACTCAAACGGTCGTGAAAATTTAAACAACTTAATTGTTGTGTTCAAATTCTGTACTATGTATATGAGTTGTAATATCATAATATGGTGGTTTGATCTCTCCCGTACCGGGCGACTATCATTATGTTTACGAGTTAAATGTTAAACTCTATTATTTAAAATGATGATGGATCTCGTAATATGGAACGTTCGTATATACGATACGTATATACGTTCGTAAATTGAAAATTGATTTTTTACACCCAGTGACATGAGTCGGCGGCGGAGAGGAACTGGTGCGCCTGCGCGCGTACCTCTCGTGTCGTACATTAGTAACTGCACACACTTCTTTTGAAAGCACACAACCGCGTTCGCGTTACGTTGACTGGCAAGAATCCGCGCCACGAGTTTCGAGAACTAATCGTGTGCGTGTGTAGTGAACGAGTGCGTGTTTCATGCATGTATTGTATTTATTGTATAATATATCATGAGAGAGAGGTTCGTTAGCTTGTCGCATCCGCACGTTGGCGAAAATTTACATGAGCGGTGAACGAGTGACTCACGCGACTTTATAATAATTATTATACATTATATCGTCCGTAGTCTGTTTGATATAAGAATATGTATTTTTTGATTTTTTACACCCAGTGACATATATTGCGTATTAATTGAACACATTTAAAGACCATTACCCTGGACGGTGGATCACTCGACTCGCGGGTCGATGAAGAACGCAGCTAACTGCGCGTCATAGTGTGAACTGCAGGACACATTTGAACATCGACAATTTGAACGCACATTGCGGTCGATGGAGAAACATCCAGGACCACCCCTGTCTGAGGACCGGCTGTATAAAATAAGATACCACACTGTACGTTTTGGCGTACAATTGATGGATTGACATCTCTTTCTTGTTTCGGTGGGTGGTGGTGCATGGCCGTTCTTAGTTGGTGGAGCGACTTGTCTGGTTAATTCCAGTAACGAACGAGACATACACGGCGGAGTCGAACTGATGCGCGCTCCTATCTATCCCACGTACACTAGTACCTGCACACTCTTAGTACACTACCACGTTCGCGGTATGTTGACTGGCAAGAATCCGCGCCACGAGTATCGAACTAATTGTGTGCGTGCAGCGAACGTTACAGCGGCGATAGATGAGGACGCGCGTGTCCGCTTTGTGTATGTACTATCATAAAATTATTTGCGGTAAATTTAAAATTGATTTTTTACACCCAGTGACATGAGTCGGCGGCGGAGAGGAACTGGTGCGCCTGCGCGCGTACCTCTCGTGTCGTACACTAGTAACTGCACACACTTCTTTTGAAAAGTACACAACCGCGTTCGCGTTACGTTGACTGGCAAGAATCCGCGCCACGAGTTTCGAGAACTAATCGTGTGCGTGTGCAGTGAACGAGTGCGTGTATCATGCATGTATTGTATTCATTGTATAATATATCATGAGAGAGAGGTTCGTTAGCTTGTCGCATCCGCACGTTGGCGAAAATTTACATGAGCGGTGAACGAGTGACTCACGCGACTTTATAATTATTATACATTATATCGTCCGTAGTCTGTTTTATATAAGAATATATATTTTTTGATTTTTTACACCCAGTGACATATATTGCGTGTTAATTGAACACATTTAAAAACCATTACCCTGGACGGTGGATCACTCGACTCGCGGGTCGATGAAGAACGCAGCTAACTGCGCGTCATAGTGTGAACTGCAGGACACATTTGAACATCGACAATTTGAACGCACATTGCGGTCGATGGAGAAACATCCAGGACCACTCCTGTCTGAGGACCGTCCGTATAAAATAAGATACCACACTGTTCGTTTTGGTGAACAATTGACGGTTCTGATCAACAAAGTTCGCCAAGCGTTGGATTGCTCACCCATTAAAAGGGAACGTGAGCTGGAATTATACCGTCGTGAGACAGGTAAATTTTTTTTTTTATATATACATGTAAAATTATCTTTTGTAATTAAAATAAAATTATTATAGCGAGCGCGAGGTCTGCACGGCGCATTCGTATATGTATGGGTGGAGCGCGTCGTGACTAGCGTCGCGTCTCTCACATACGACGTGTCGACCGACGGACCAGCGAAACGTCGCGATGTTCTCATCGTTTCGATGAAAACTGAACGGTGGTAGCTGTAGTTCGTTTATGTTCTTGTTGTCGTGCGAGCACATATTACTAGCGCGGCGCATCTTGAATGCGCCGTTGGTATAGTGCGCGTCGCGTTTGGAACTCAAACGGTCGTGAAAATTTAAACAACTTAATTGTTGTGTTCAAATTCTGTACTATGTATATGAGTTGTAATATCATAATATGGTGGTTTGATCTCTCCCGTACCGGGCGACTATCATTATGTTTACGAGTTAAATGTTAAACTCTATTATTTAAAATGATGATGGATCTCGTAATATGGAACGTTCGTATATACGATACGTATATACGTTCGTAAATTGAAAATTGATTTTTTACACCCAGTGACATGAGTCGGCGGCGGAGAGGAACTGGTGCGCCTGCGCGCGTACCTCTCGTGTCGTACATTAGTAACTGCACACACTTCTTTTGAAAGCACACAACCGCGTTCGCGTTACGTTGACTGGCAAGAATCCGCGCCACGAGTTTCGAGAACTAATCGTGTGCGTGTGTAGTGAACGAGTGCGTGTTTCATGCATGTATTGTATTTATTGTATAATATATCATGAGAGAGAGGTTCGTTAGCTTGTCGCATCCGCACGTTGGCGAAAATTTACATGAGCGGTGAACGAGTGACTCACGCGACTTTATAATAATTATTATACATTATATCGTCCGTAGTCTGTTTGATATAAGAATATGTATTTTTTGATTTTTTACACCCAGTGACATATATTGCGTATTAATTGAACACATTTAAAGACCATTACCCTGGACGGTGGATCACTCGACTCGCGGGTCGATGAAGAACGCAGCTAACTGCGCGTCATAGTGTGAACTGCAGGACACATTTGAACATCGACAATTTGAACGCACATTGCGGTCGATGGAGAAACATCCAGGACCACCCCTGTCTGAGGACCGGCTGTATAAAATAAGATACCACACTGTACGTTTTGGCGTACAATTGATGGATTGACATCTCTTTCTTGTTTCGGTGGGTGGTGGTGCATGGCCGTTCTTAGTTGGTGGAGCGACTTGTCTGGTTAATTCCAGTAACGAACGAGACATACACGGCGGAGTCGAACTGATGCGCGCTCCTATCTATCCCACGTACACTAGTACCTGCACACTCTTAGTACACTACCACGTTCGCGGTATGTTGACTGGCAAGAATCCGCGCCACGAGTATCGAACTAATTGTGTGCGTGCAGCGAACGTTACAGCGGCGATAGATGAGGACGCGCGTGTCCGCTTTGTGTATGTACTATCATAAAATTATTTGCGGTAAATTTAAAATTGATTTTTTACACCCAGTGACATGAGTCGGCGGCGGAGAGGAACTGGTGCGCCTGCGCGCGTACCTCTCGTGTCGTACACTAGTAACTGCACACACTTCTTTTGAAAAGTACACAACCGCGTTCGCGTTACGTTGACTGGCAAGAATCCGCGCCACGAGTTTCGAGAACTAATCGTGTGCGTGTGCAGTGAACGAGTGCGTGTATCATGCATGTATTGTATTCATTGTATAATATATCATGAGAGAGAGGTTCGTTAGCTTGTCGCATCCGCACGTTGGCGAAAATTTACATGAGCGGTGAACGAGTGACTCACGCGACTTTATAATTATTATACATTATATCGTCCGTAGTCTGTTTTATATAAGAATATATATTTTTTGATTTTTTACACCCAGTGACATATATTGCGTGTTAATTGAACACATTTAAAAACCATTACCCTGGACGGTGGATCACTCGACTCGCGGGTCGATGAAGAACGCAGCTAACTGCGCGTCATAGTGTGAACTGCAGGACACATTTGAACATCGACAATTTGAACGCACATTGCGGTCGATGGAGAAACATCCAGGACCACTCCTGTCTGAGGACCGTCTGTATAAAATAAGATACCACACTGTTCGTTTTGGTGAACAATTGACGGTTCTGATCAACAAAGTTCGCCAAGCGTTGGATTGCTCACCCATTAAAAGGGAACGTGAGCTGGAATTATACCGTCGTGAGACAGGTAAATTTTTTATTTTATATATACATGTAAAATTATCTTTTGTAATTAAAATAAAATTATTATAGCGAGCGCGAGGTCTGCACGGCGCATTCGTATATGTATGGGTGGAGCGCGTCGTGACTAGCGTCGCGTCTCTCACATACGACGTGTCGACCGACGGACCAGCGAAACGTCGCGATGTTCTCATCGTTTCGATGAAAACTGAACGGTGGTAGCTGTAGTTCGTTTATGTTCTTGTTGTCGTGCGAGCACATATTACTAGCGCGGCGCATCTTGAATGCGCCGTTGGTATAGTGCGCGTCGCGTTTGGAACTCAAACGGTCGTGAAAATTTAAACAACTTAATTGTTGTGTTCAAATTCTGTACTATGTATATGAGTTGTAATATCATAATATGGTGGTTTGATCTCTCCCGTACCGGGCGACTATCATTATGTTTACGAGTTAAATGTTAAACTCTATTATTTAAAATGATGATAGATCTCGTAATATGGAACGTTCGTATATACGGTAGCTTTGTTGCTCCGTTTATGATTGAAAAATAATATTATGTATGACATAATATATTTTTTTCTTTTGTGTTTTAATAATGACGAGTCACCGCGCGCGCACGCGGTCTAACCGTGTGTGTGCGCGTGCACCGTCGTCGTCAGGACAGTTGACGCGGCGAACTTTGAGCGATTCGAAGAGATTCGATCGCTCTGACGGTTAGCTCCCTGGTTGATCCTGCCAGTAGTTATATGCTTGTCTCAAAGATTAAGCCATGCATGTCTCAGTGCAAGCCGTATTAAGGCGATACCGCGAATGGCTCAATATATCAGTTTTGGTTCCTTAGATCTTACTCAGTTACTTGGATAACTGTGGTAATTCTAGAGCTAATACATGCAATCAGAACTCTGACCAGTTATGGGATGAGTGCTTTTATTAGATCAAAACCAATCGACGGAGGGCCTCGCGTTCTAAGTCGTTAATTTTGATGAATCTGGATAACTTTTGCCGATCGCATGGTCCAGTACCGGCGACGCATCTTTCAAATGTCTGCCTTATCAACTTTCGATGGTAGTTTCTGCGACTACCATGGTTGTCACGGGTAACGGGGAATCAGGGTTCGATTCCGGAGAGGGAGCCTGAGAAACGGCTACCACATCCAAGGAAGGCAGCAGGCGCGCAAATTACCCACTCCCGGCACGGGGAGGTAGTGACGAAAAATAACGATACGGGACTCTTACGAGGCCTCGTAATCGGAATGAGTACACTTTAAATATTTTAACGAGGAACAATTGGAGGGCAAGTCTGGTGCCAGCAGCCGCGGTAATTCCAGCTCCAATAGCGTATACTAAAATTGTTGCGGTTAAAAAGCTCGTAGTTGCATTTGTGCGCCGCGCTGTCGGTGCACCGCATCCGCGGTGATACTGACACGTTTGCGGAGCATATCGTCGGTGAGCCGACGGTAAAACGTCGGTTCAATATCAAAATCCTATCGCGGTGCTCTTCAGTGAGTGTCGAGGTGGGCCGACAATTTTACTTTGAACAAATTAGAGTGCTCAAAGCGGGCTCAAAATGCCGCTTGAATATTTCGTGCATGGAATAATAGAATATGATCTCGGTTCTATTTTGTTGGTTTTCAGAACTCCGAGGTAATGATTAATAGGGATAACTGGGGGCATTCGTATTGCGACGTTAGAGGTGAAATTCTTGGATCGTCGCAAGACGAACATCAGCGAAAGCATTTGCCAAAGGTGTTTTCATCAATCAAGAACGAAAGTTAGAGGTTCGAAGGCGATTAGATACCGCCCTAGTTCTAACCGTAAATATGTCATCTAGCGATCCGCCGACGTTAATACAATGGCTCGGCGGGCAGCTTCCGGGAAACCAAAGATTTTGGACTCCGGGGGGAGTATGGTTGCAAAGCTGAAACTTAAAGGAATTGACGGAAGGGCACCACCAGGAGTGGAGCCTGCGGCTTAATTTGACTCAACACGGGAAATCTCACCAGGCCCGGACACCGGAAGGATTGACAGATTAACAGCTCTTTCTTGATTCGGTGGGTGGTGGTGCATGGCCGTTCTTAGTTGGTGGAGCGATTTGTCTGGTTAATTCCGGTAACGAACGAGACTCTAGCCTGCTAAATAGGCGTCGCCATTTAGGTGTGCGCGATCTCGGTCGCGCAACTCACTGGCGACGTATTAAAATTCTTCTTAGAGGGACCGGCGGCTTCGAGCCGCACGAGATTGAGCAATAACAGGTCTGTGATGCCCTTAGATGTCCTGGGCCGCACGCGCGCTACACTGAAGGAATCAGCATGTTCTCCCTGGCCTAGAGGCCCGGGCAACCCGTTGAAACTCCTTCGTGCTGGGGATTGGGGTTTGCAATTATCCCCCATAAACGAGGAATTCCTAGTAAGCGCGAGTCATAAGCTCGCGTTGATTACGTCCCTGCCCTTTGTGCACACCGCCCGTCGCTACTACCGATTGAATGATTTAGTGAGGTCTTCGGACCGACACGCGGTGGCTTCACGGCCGTCGGCGTTGCTGGGAAGTTGACCAAACTTGATCATTTAGAGGAAGTAAAAGTCGTAACAAGGTTTCCGTAGGGGAACCTGCGGAAGGATCATTATCGTAATAAAAGAACAATTTTGTTTTTTTTAATTACATAAACAAACCACACACACACATACGCGGCGGAGTAGAACTGATGCGAGCTCCCGTCTTATCCCACGTACACACTAGTAACTGCACACTCATAGTACACTATCACGTTCGATTTACGTTGACTGGCAAGAATCCGCGCCACGAGTAACGAACTAATTGTGTGCGTGCGGCGAACGTTACGGCGGCGATAGATGGCGACGCGCGCGTCCGCTCTGTGTATGTATGTACTATCATAAAATTATTAGCGGTAAATTTAAAATTGATTTTTCACACCCAGTGACATGAGTCTGCGGCGGAGAGGAACTGGTGCGCCTGCGCGCGTACCTCTCGTTTCGTACACTAGTAACTGCACACACTTCTTTTGAAAAGTACACAATCGCGTTCGCGTTACGTTGACTGGCAAGAATCCGCGCCACGAGTTTCGAGAACTAATCGTGTGCGTGTGCAGTGAACGAGTGCGTGTATCGTGCATATATTTATATATTTATATATTATATATATTATATATATCACGAGAGAGAGGTTCGTTAGCTTGTCGCGTCCGCACGTTGACGAAAATTTACATGAGCGGTGAACGAATGACTCACGTGACTTTATTATTATTATTATATAATATTATATCGTCCGTAGTCTGTTTGTTTGATATAAGAATATATATTTTTTGATTTTTCACACCCAGTGACATATATATTGTGTGTTAATTTTAACACATTTAAAAACCATTACCCTGGACGGTGGATCACTTGGCTCGCGGGTCGATGAAGAACGCAGTTAACTGCGCGTCATAGTGTGAACTGCAGGACACATTTGAACATCGACATTTCGAACGCACATTGCGGTCCGTGGAGAAACATCCAGGACCACTCCTGTCTGAGGGCCGGCTGTATAAAATCATATACCACACTGTTCGTTTCGGCGAACAATTGACGGTTCCGAACAACGGTCGTCGCGCTATTATAGTGCGGCGTATCGTGTGTACGGTCCGTTTAAAAATATTTATATAGCGCGCACATTTCTTTTCGACCGCCAATCCTGACCGGTGAGGCGGACGTTGAGAGTGCTGCGTGTTGTGTGTGGTGTGCACCGAGCGCGCTCTCGTTAACGACGTGCTCCGCCACCGACGCTCCGTGAAGCTATATTTTGCGCGAGCGATTATCGGTTCAAGGCGTAGCACTCGAACGTTGTCGTTGACGTGTAGAATGCGCTCAGACGCACGCACGCACACTAGTAGGCGGACTCGACGTCCGAAGGGCGCGTCGTCGACGCCGACGTACCCGTGTAAGCGTGGTACTGAGGCGAAGTCGTTGCGCTGACGGATATCGCGTCTGCCTCAAATTTTTATCGTTGGCCTCAGATCAGGGAGGATCACCCGCCGAATTTAAGCATATTAGTAAGCGGAGGAAAAGAAACTAACTAGGATTTCCTTAGTAGCGGCGAGCGAACAGGAAAGAGCCCAGCACTGAATCCCGCGGTCGTCTCGGTCGCGGGAGATGTGGTGTTCGGGAGGTTCCGCTTTCTCGTCGTCGCCGCGCCTGTCCAAGTTCGCCTTGAACGGGGCCGTTTATCCGTAGAGGGTGCCAGGCCCGTAGCGACGGTGCGAGGCGGCGAGAGGAGCTCTCCTAAGAGTCGGGTTGCTTGAGAGTGCAGCCCTAAGTGGGTGGTAAACTCCATCTAAGGCTAAATATTACCGCGAGACCGATAGCGAACAAGTACCGTGAGGGAAAGTTGAAAAGAACTTTGAAGAGAGAGTTCAAGAGTACGTGAAACCGTTCAGGGGTAAACCTGCGAAACTCGAATG
>FR990064.1:145196-150196 GCA_905404095.1 Glaucopsyche alexis | reverse complement strand
TGTCGTGCGAGCACATATTACTAGCGCGGCGCATCTTGAATGCGCCGTTGGTATAGTGCGCGTCGCGTTTGGAACTCAAACGGTCGTGAAAATTTAAACAACTTAATTGTTGTGTTCAAATTCTGTACTATGTATATGAGTTGTAATATCATAATATGGTGGTTTGATCTCTCCCGTACCGGGCGACTATCATTATGTTTACGAGTTAAATGTTAAACTCTATTATTTAAAATGATGATAGATCTCGTAATATGGAACGTTCGTATATACGGTAGCTTTGTTGCTCCGTTTATGATTGAAAAATAATATTATGTATGACATAATATATTTTTTTCTTTTGTGTTTTAATAATGACGAGTCACCGCGCGCGCACGCGGTCTAACCGTGTGTGTGCGCGTGCACCGTCGTCGTCAGGACAGTTGACGCGGCGAACTTTGAGCGATTCGAAGAGATTCGATCGCTCTGACGGTTAGCTCCCTGGTTGATCCTGCCAGTAGTTATATGCTTGTCTCAAAGATTAAGCCATGCATGTCTCAGTGCAAGCCGTATTAAGGCGATACCGCGAATGGCTCAATATATCAGTTTTGGTTCCTTAGATCTTACTCAGTTACTTGGATAACTGTGGTAATTCTAGAGCTAATACATGCAATCAGAACTCTGACCAGTTATGGGATGAGTGCTTTTATTAGATCAAAACCAATCGACGGAGGGCCTCGCGTTCTAAGTCGTTAATTTTGATGAATCTGGATAACTTTTGCCGATCGCATGGTCCAGTACCGGCGACGCATCTTTCAAATGTCTGCCTTATCAACTTTCGATGGTAGTTTCTGCGACTACCATGGTTGTCACGGGTAACGGGGAATCAGGGTTCGATTCCGGAGAGGGAGCCTGAGAAACGGCTACCACATCCAAGGAAGGCAGCAGGCGCGCAAATTACCCACTCCCGGCACGGGGAGGTAGTGACGAAAAATAACGATACGGGACTCTTACGAGGCCTCGTAATCGGAATGAGTACACTTTAAATATTTTAACGAGGAACAATTGGAGGGCAAGTCTGGTGCCAGCAGCCGCGGTAATTCCAGCTCCAATAGCGTATACTAAAATTGTTGCGGTTAAAAAGCTCGTAGTTGCATTTGTGCGCCGCGCTGTCGGTGCACCGCATCCGCGGTGATACTGACACGTTTGCGGAGCATATCGTCGGTGAGCCGACGGTAAAACGTCGGTTCAATATCAAAATCCTATCGCGGTGCTCTTCAGTGAGTGTCGAGGTGGGCCGACAATTTTACTTTGAACAAATTAGAGTGCTCAAAGCGGGCTCAAAATGCCGCTTGAATATTTCGTGCATGGAATAATAGAATATGATCTCGGTTCTATTTTGTTGGTTTTCAGAACTCCGAGGTAATGATTAATAGGGATAACTGGGGGCATTCGTATTGCGACGTTAGAGGTGAAATTCTTGGATCGTCGCAAGACGAACATCAGCGAAAGCATTTGCCAAAGGTGTTTTCATCAATCAAGAACGAAAGTTAGAGGTTCGAAGGCGATTAGATACCGCCCTAGTTCTAACCGTAAATATGTCATCTAGCGATCCGCCGACGTTAATACAATGGCTCGGCGGGCAGCTTCCGGGAAACCAAAGATTTTGGACTCCGGGGGGAGTATGGTTGCAAAGCTGAAACTTAAAGGAATTGACGGAAGGGCACCACCAGGAGTGGAGCCTGCGGCTTAATTTGACTCAACACGGGAAATCTCACCAGGCCCGGACACCGGAAGGATTGACAGATTAACAGCTCTTTCTTGATTCGGTGGGTGGTGGTGCATGGCCGTTCTTAGTTGGTGGAGCGATTTGTCTGGTTAATTCCGGTAACGAACGAGACTCTAGCCTGCTAAATAGGCGTCGCCATTTAGGTGTGCGCGATCTCGGTCGCGCAACTCACTGGCGACGTATTAAAATTCTTCTTAGAGGGACCGGCGGCTTCGAGCCGCACGAGATTGAGCAATAACAGGTCTGTGATGCCCTTAGATGTCCTGGGCCGCACGCGCGCTACACTGAAGGAATCAGCATGTTCTCCCTGGCCTAGAGGCCCGGGCAACCCGTTGAAACTCCTTCGTGCTGGGGATTGGGGTTTGCAATTATCCCCCATAAACGAGGAATTCCTAGTAAGCGCGAGTCATAAGCTCGCGTTGATTACGTCCCTGCCCTTTGTGCACACCGCCCGTCGCTACTACCGATTGAATGATTTAGTGAGGTCTTCGGACCGACACGCGGTGGCTTCACGGCCGTCGGCGTTGCTGGGAAGTTGACCAAACTTGATCATTTAGAGGAAGTAAAAGTCGTAACAAGGTTTCCGTAGGGGAACCTGCGGAAGGATCATTATCGTAATAAAAGAACAATTTTGTTTTTTTTAATTACATAAACAAACCACACACACACATACGCGGCGGAGTAGAACTGATGCGAGCTCCCGTCTTATCCCACGTACACACTAGTAACTGCACACTCATAGTACACTATCACGTTCGATTTACGTTGACTGGCAAGAATCCGCGCCACGAGTAACGAACTAATTGTGTGCGTGCGGCGAACGTTACGGCGGCGATAGATGGCGACGCGCGCGTCCGCTCTGTGTATGTATGTACTATCATAAAATTATTAGCGGTAAATTTAAAATTGATTTTTCACACCCAGTGACATGAGTCTGCGGCGGAGAGGAACTGGTGCGCCTGCGCGCGTACCTCTCGTTTCGTACACTAGTAACTGCACACACTTCTTTTGAAAAGTACACAATCGCGTTCGCGTTACGTTGACTGGCAAGAATCCGCGCCACGAGTTTCGAGAACTAATCGTGTGCGTGTGCAGTGAACGAGTGCGTGTATCGTGCATATATTTATATATTTATATATTATATATATTATATATATCACGAGAGAGAGGTTCGTTAGCTTGTCGCGTCCGCACGTTGACGAAAATTTACATGAGCGGTGAACGAATGACTCACGTGACTTTATTATTATTATTATATAATATTATATCGTCCGTAGTCTGTTTGTTTGATATAAGAATATATATTTTTTGATTTTTCACACCCAGTGACATATATATTGTGTGTTAATTTTAACACATTTAAAAACCATTACCCTGGACGGTGGATCACTTGGCTCGCGGGTCGATGAAGAACGCAGTTAACTGCGCGTCATAGTGTGAACTGCAGGACACATTTGAACATCGACATTTCGAACGCACATTGCGGTCCGTGGAGAAACATCCAGGACCACTCCTGTCTGAGGGCCGGCTGTATAAAATCATATACCACACTGTTCGTTTCGGCGAACAATTGACGGTTCCGAACAACGGTCGTCGCGCTATTATAGTGCGGCGTATCGTGTGTACGGTCCGTTTAAAAATATTTATATAGCGCGCACATTTCTTTTCGACCGCCAATCCTGACCGGTGAGGCGGACGTTGAGAGTGCTGCGTGTTGTGTGTGGTGTGCACCGAGCGCGCTCTCGTTAACGACGTGCTCCGCCACCGACGCTCCGTGAAGCTATATTTTGCGCGAGCGATTATCGGTTCAAGGCGTAGCACTCGAACGTTGTCGTTGACGTGTAGAATGCGCTCAGACGCACGCACGCACACTAGTAGGCGGACTCGACGTCCGAAGGGCGCGTCGTCGACGCCGACGTACCCGTGTAAGCGTGGTACTGAGGCGAAGTCGTTGCGCTGACGGATATCGCGTCTGCCTCAAATTTTTATCGTTGGCCTCAGATCAGGGAGGATCACCCGCCGAATTTAAGCATATTAGTAAGCGGAGGAAAAGAAACTAACTAGGATTTCCTTAGTAGCGGCGAGCGAACAGGAAAGAGCCCAGCACTGAATCCCGCGGTCGTCTCGGTCGCGGGAGATGTGGTGTTCGGGAGGTTCCGCTTTCTCGTCGTCGCCGCGCCTGTCCAAGTTCGCCTTGAACGGGGCCGTTTATCCGTAGAGGGTGCCAGGCCCGTAGCGACGGTGCGAGGCGGCGAGAGGAGCTCTCCTAAGAGTCGGGTTGCTTGAGAGTGCAGCCCTAAGTGGGTGGTAAACTCCATCTAAGGCTAAATATTACCGCGAGACCGATAGCGAACAAGTACCGTGAGGGAAAGTTGAAAAGAACTTTGAAGAGAGAGTTCAAGAGTACGTGAAACCGTTCAGGGGTAAACCTGCGAAACTCGAATGAACGAACGGAGAGATTCATCGTCATTCGGCGGCGTACGGGCGTGCGCCTCGATGTGTGTCGATCGTTTCGGCGATTCGGCGCGCACGGGACGCGTCCGTCGACGTCCGTCGACGGCGTGCACTTCTCTCTTAGTAATGCATCGCGACCCGTTCGGGGTCGGCCTAAGCGCCTCTCGGGAGTCCGTCGGTGAGCGTCTCGGCGTTCGCTGGCGTACCGTGTCGGGTTGCCGGCCGGCCGTTGCGGACGGTATCAATGATGGATAATACGCTTCAATGCGAATCGCGCACGCGTTTACGCGCGTCCGGCCCGACGCAAGCTAGCGTCCCGGCGGATGTCCTGCCCAAGTGCGGACGTACGTCGGTCGTTGCTGTTTGTCGCCGCCGTGCAGTCTCGGACTGTGCGCGTCTCTGTCTGCGATGATTCTGTTTCGGGCACTCGCAGGACCCGTCTTGAAACACGGACCAAGGAGTCTAGCATGTGTGCGAGTCATTGAGTATGTATCAAAAGACAAAACTGAAAGGCGCAACGAAAGTGAAGGCGTGCGCTTGTCGCGCGCTCAGGGAGGATGGAGCGTCGGTCTCGGTCGACCTCTCGCACTCCCTAGGCGTCTCGTTTCCAATCAGTGAATGCGGGCGCGCTATGAGCACAGATGCTGGGACCCGAAAGATGGTGAACTATGCCTGGTCAGGTCGAAGTCAGGGGAAACCCTGATGGAGGACCGTAGCGATTCTGACGTGCAAATCGATCGTCGGAACTGGGTATAGGGGCGAAAGACTAATCGAACCATCT
>FR990064.1:130000-135000 GCA_905404095.1 Glaucopsyche alexis | reverse complement strand
ACGGTTAGCTCCCTGGTTGATCCTGCCAGTAGTTATATGCTTGTCTCAAAGATTAAGCCATGCATGTCTCAGTGCAAGCCGTATTAAGGCGATACCGCGAATGGCTCAATATATCAGTTTTGGTTCCTTAGATCTTACTCAGTTACTTGGATAACTGTGGTAATTCTAGAGCTAATACATGCAATCAGAACTCTGACCAGTTATGGGATGAGTGCTTTTATTAGATCAAAACCAATCGACGGAGGGCCTCGCGTTCTAAGTCGTTAATTTTGATGAATCTGGATAACTTTTGCCGATCGCATGGTCCAGTACCGGCGACGCATCTTTCAAATGTCTGCCTTATCAACTTTCGATGGTAGTTTCTGCGACTACCATGGTTGTCACGGGTAACGGGGAATCAGGGTTCGATTCCGGAGAGGGAGCCTGAGAAACGGCTACCACATCCAAGGAAGGCAGCAGGCGCGCAAATTACCCACTCCCGGCACGGGGAGGTAGTGACGAAAAATAACGATACGGGACTCTTACGAGGCCTCGTAATCGGAATGAGTACACTTTAAATATTTTAACGAGGAACAATTGGAGGGCAAGTCTGGTGCCAGCAGCCGCGGTAATTCCAGCTCCAATAGCGTATACTAAAATTGTTGCGGTTAAAAAGCTCGTAGTTGCATTTGTGCGCCGCGCTGTCGGTGCACCGCATCCGCGGTGATACTGACACGTTTGCGGAGCATATCGTCGGTGAGCCGACGGTGAAACGTCGGTTCAATATCAAAATCCTATCGCGGTGCTCTTCAGTGAGTGTCGAGGTGGGCCGACAATTTTACTTTGAACAAATTAGAGTGCTCAAAGCGGGCTCAAAATGCCGCTTGAATATTTCGTGCATGGAATAATAGAATATGATCTCGGTTCTATTTTGTTGGTTTTCAGAACTCCGAGGTAATGATTAATAGGGATAACTGGGGGCATTCGTATTGCGACGTTAGAGGTGAAATTCTTGGATCGTCGCAAGACGAACATCAGCGAAAGCATTTGCCAAAGGTGTTTTCATCAATCAAGAACGAAAGTTAGAGGTTCGAAGGCGATTAGATACCGCCCTAGTTCTAACCGTAAATATGTCATCTAGCGATCCGCCGACGTTAATACAATGGCTCGGCGGGCAGCTTCCGGGAAACCAAAGATTTTGGACTCCGGGGGGAGTATGGTTGCAAAGCTGAAACTTAAAGGAATTGACGGAAGGGCACCACCAGGAGTGGAGCCTGCGGCTTAATTTGACTCAACACGGGAAATCTCACCAGGCCCGGACACCGGAAGGATTGACAGATTAACAGCTCTTTCTTGATTCGGTGGGTGGTGGTGCATGGCCGTTCTTAGTTGGTGGAGCGATTTGTCTGGTTAATTCCGGTAACGAACGAGACTCTAGCCTGCTAAATAGGCGTCGCCATTTAGGTGTGCGCGATCTCGGTCGCGCAACTCACTGGCGACGTATTAAAATTCTTCTTAGAGGGACCGGCGGCTTCGAGCCGCACGAGATTGAGCAATAACAGGTCTGTGATGCCCTTAGATGTCCTGGGCCGCACGCGCGCTACACTGAAGGAATCAGCATGTTCTCCCTGGCCTAGAGGCCCGGGCAACCCGTTGAAACTCCTTCGTGCTGGGGATTGGGGTTTGCAATTATCCCCCATAAACGAGGAATTCCTAGTAAGCGCGAGTCATAAGCTCGCGTTGATTACGTCCCTGCCCTTTGTGCACACCGCCCGTCGCTACTACCGATTGAATGATTTAGTGAGGTCTTCGGACCGACACGCGGTGGCTTCACGGCCGTCGGCGTTGCTGGGAAGTTGACCAAACTTGATCATTTAGAGGAAGTAAAAGTCGTAACAAGGTTTCCGTAGGGGAACCTGCGGAAGGATCATTATCGTAATAAAAGAACAATTTTGTTTTTTTTAATTACATAAACAAACCACACACACACATACGCGGCGGAGTAGAACTGATGCGAGCTCCCGTCTTATCCCACGTACACACTAGTAACTGCACACTCATAGTACACTATCACGTTCGATTTACGTTGACTGGCAAGAATCCGCGCCACGAGTAACGAACTAATTGTGTGCGTGCGGCGAACGTTACGGCGGCGATAGATGGCGACGCGCGCGTCCGCTCTGTGTATGTATGTACTATCATAAAATTATTAGCGGTAAATTTAAAATTGATTTTTCACACCCAGTGACATGAGTCTGCGGCGGAGAGGAACTGGTGCGCCTGCGCGCGTACCTCTCGTTTCGTACACTAGTAACTGCACACACTTCTTTTGAAAAGTACACAATCGCGTTCGCGTTACGTTGACTGGCAAGAATCCGCGCCACGAGTTTCGAGAACTAATCGTGTGCGTGTGCAGTGAACGAGTGCGTGTATCGTGCATATATTTATATATTTATATATTATATATATTATATATATCACGAGAGAGAGGTTCGTTAGCTTGTCGCGTCCGCACGTTGACGAAAATTTACATGAGCGGTGAACGAATGACTCACGTGACTTTATTATTATTATTATATAATATTATATCGTCCGTAGTCTGTTTGTTTGATATAAGAATATATATTTTTTGATTTTTCACACCCAGTGACATATATATTGTGTGTTAATTTTAACACATTTAAAAACCATTACCCTGGACGGTGGATCACTTGGCTCGCGGGTCGATGAAGAACGCAGTTAACTGCGCGTCATAGTGTGAACTGCAGGACACATTTGAACATCGACATTTCGAACGCACATTGCGGTCCGTGGAGAAACATCCAGGACCACTCCTGTCTGAGGGCCGGCTGTATAAAATCATATACCACACTGTTCGTTTCGGCGAACAATTGACGGTTCCGAACAACGGTCGTCGCGCTATTATAGTGCGGCGTATCGTGTGTACGGTCCGTTTAAAAATATTTATATAGCGCGCACATTTCTTTTCGACCGCCAATCCTGACCGGTGAGGCGGACGTTGAGAGTGCTGCGTGTTGTGTGTGGTGTGCACCGAGCGCGCTCTCGTTAACGACGTGCTCCGCCACCGACGCTCCGTGAAGCTATATTTTGCGCGAGCGATTATCGGTTCAAGGCGTAGCACTCGAACGTTGTCGTTGACGTGTAGAATGCGCTCAGACGCACGCACGCACACTAGTAGGCGGACTCGACGTCCGAAGGGCGCGTCGTCGACGCCGACGTACCCGTGTAAGCGTGGTACTGAGGCGAAGTCGTTGCGCTGACGGATATCGCGTCTGCCTCAAATTTTTATCGTTGGCCTCAGATCAGGGAGGATCACCCGCCGAATTTAAGCATATTAGTAAGCGGAGGAAAAGAAACTAACTAGGATTTCCTTAGTAGCGGCGAGCGAACAGGAAAGAGCCCAGCACTGAATCCCGCGGTCGTCTCGGTCGCGGGAGATGTGGTGTTCGGGAGGTTCCGCTTTCTCGTCGTCGCCGCGCCTGTCCAAGTTCGCCTTGAACGGGGCCGTTTATCCGTAGAGGGTGCCAGGCCCGTAGCGACGGTGCGAGGCGGCGAGAGGAGCTCTCCTAAGAGTCGGGTTGCTTGAGAGTGCAGCCCTAAGTGGGTGGTAAACTCCATCTAAGGCTAAATATTACCGCGAGACCGATAGCGAACAAGTACCGTGAGGGAAAGTTGAAAAGAACTTTGAAGAGAGAGTTCAAGAGTACGTGAAACCGTTCAGGGGTAAACCTGCGAAACTCGAATGAACGAACGGAGAGATTCATCGTCATTCGGCGGCGTACGGGCGTGCGCCTCGATGTGTGTCGATCGTTTCGGCGATTCGGCGCGCACGGGACGCGTCCGTCGACGTCCGTCGACGGCGTGCACTTCTCTCTTAGTAATGCATCGCGACCCGTTCGGGGTCGGCCTAAGCGCCTCTCGGGAGTCCGTCGGTGAGCGTCTCGGCGTTCGCTGGCGTACCGTGTCGGGTTGCCGGCCGGCCGTTGCGGACGGTATCAATGATGGATAATACGCTTCAATGCGAATCGCGCACGCGTTTACGCGCGTCCGGCCCGACGCAAGCTAGCGTCCCGGCGGATGTCCTGCCCAAGTGCGGACGTACGTCGGTCGTTGCTGTTTGTCGCCGCCGTGCAGTCTCGGACTGTGCGCGTCTCTGTCTGCGATGATTCTGTTTCGGGCACTCGCAGGACCCGTCTTGAAACACGGACCAAGGAGTCTAGCATGTGTGCGAGTCATTGAGTATGTATCAAAAGACAAAACTGAAAGGCGCAACGAAAGTGAAGGCGTGCGCTTGTCGCGCGCTCAGGGAGGATGGAGCGTCGGTCTCGGTCGACCTCTCGCACTCCCTAGGCGTCTCGTTTCCAATCAGTGAATGCGGGCGCGCTATGAGCACAGATGCTGGGACCCGAAAGATGGTGAACTATGCCTGGTCAGGTCGAAGTCAGGGGAAACCCTGATGGAGGACCGTAGCGATTCTGACGTGCAAATCGATCGTCGGAACTGGGTATAGGGGCGAAAGACTAATCGAACCATCTAGTAGCTGGTTCCGTCCGAAGTTTCCCTCAGGATAGCTGGCGTCGATTGTTAACAGTCCCATCCGGTAAAGCGAATGATTAGAGGCATTGGGGCCGAAACGACCTCAACCTATTCTCAAACTTTAAATGGGTGAGAACTCCGGCTTACTCGAACTATGAAGCCGGAGATCTGATGACGGTGCCAAGTGGGCCAATTTTGGTAAGCAGAACTGGCGCTGTGGGATGAACCAAACGTAGTGTTAAGGCGCCTAAAAAACGCTCATGGGACACCATGAAAGGCGTTGGTCGCTCATGACAGCAGGACGGTGGCCATGGAAGTCGGAATCCGCTAAGGAGTGTGCAACGACTCACCTGCCGAAGCAACCAGCCCTGAAAATGGATGGCGCTGAAGCGTTTTGCCTATACACTACCGTTACGGGCAAGTGCGTCGCGTATGCGTCATTATGCCGTAACGAGTAGGACGTG
>FR990064.1:122500-125000 GCA_905404095.1 Glaucopsyche alexis | reverse complement strand
GTGGTAGCTGTAGTTCGTTTATGTTCTTGTTGTCGTGCGAGCACATATTACTAGCGCGGCGCATCTTGAATGCGCCGTTGGTATAGTGCGCGTCGCGTTTGGAACTCAAACGGTCGTGAAAATTTAAACAACTTAATTGTTGTGTTCAAATTCTGTACTATGTATATGAGTTGTAATATCATAATATGGTGGTTTGATCTCTCCCGTACCGGGCGACTATCATTATGTTTACGAGTTAAATGTTAAACTCTATTATTTAAAATGATGATAGATCTCGTAATATGGAACGTTCGTATATACGGTAGCTTTGTTGCTCCGTTTATGATTGAAAAATAATATTATGTATGACATAATATATTTTTTTCTTTTGTGTTTTAATAATGACGAGTCACCGCGCGCGCACGCGGTCTAACCGTGTGTGTGCGCGTGCACCGTCGTCGTCAGGACAGTTGACGCGGCGAACTTTGAGCGATTCGAAGAGATTCGATCGCTCTGACGGTTAGCTCCCTGGTTGATCCTGCCAGTAGTTATATGCTTGTCTCAAAGATTAAGCCATGCATGTCTCAGTGCAAGCCGTATTAAGGCGATACCGCGAATGGCTCAATATATCAGTTTTGGTTCCTTAGATCTTACTCAGTTACTTGGATAACTGTGGTAATTCTAGAGCTAATACATGCAATCAGAACTCTGACCAGTTATGGGATGAGTGCTTTTATTAGATCAAAACCAATCGACGGAGGGCCTCGCGTTCTAAGTCGTTAATTTTGATGAATCTGGATAACTTTTGCCGATCGCATGGTCCAGTACCGGCGACGCATCTTTCAAATGTCTGCCTTATCAACTTTCGATGGTAGTTTCTGCGACTACCATGGTTGTCACGGGTAACGGGGAATCAGGGTTCGATTCCGGAGAGGGAGCCTGAGAAACGGCTACCACATCCAAGGAAGGCAGCAGGCGCGCAAATTACCCACTCCCGGCACGGGGAGGTAGTGACGAAAAATAACGATACGGGACTCTTACGAGGCCTCGTAATCGGAATTACACTTTAAATATTTTAACGAGGAACAATTGGAGGGCAAGTCTGGTGCCAGCAGCCGCGGTAATTCCAGCTCCAATAGCGTATACTAAAATTGTTGCGGTTAAAAAGCTCGTAGTTGCATTTGTGCGCCGCGCTGTCGGTGCACCGCATCCGCGGTGATACTGACACGTTTGCGGAGCATATCGTCGGTGAGCCGACGGTAAAACGTCGGTTCAATATCAAAATCCTATCGCGGTGCTCTTCAGTGAGTGTCGAGGTGGGCCGACAATTTTACTTTGAACAAATTAGAGTGCTCAAAGCGGGCTCAAAATGCCGCTTGAATATTTCGTGCATGGAATAATAGAATATGATCTCGGTTCTATTTTGTTGGTTTTCATAACTCCGAGGTAATGATTAATAGGGATAACTGGGGGCATTCGTATTGCGACGTTAGAGGTGAAATTCTTGGATCGTCGCAAGACGAACATCAGCGAAAGCATTTGCCAAAGGTGTTTTCATCAATCAAGAACGAAAGTTAGAGGTTCGAAGGCGATTAGATACCGCCCTAGTTCTAACCGTAAATATGTCATCTAGCGATCCGCCGACGTTAATACAATGGCTCGGCGGGCAGCTTCCGGGAAACCAAAGATTTTGGACTCCGGGGGGAGTATGGTTGCAAAGCTGAAACTTAAAGGAATTGACGGAAGGGCACCACCAGGAGTGGAGCCTGCGGCTTAATTTGACTCAACACGGGAAATCTCACCAGGCCCGGACACCGGAAGGATTGACAGATTAACAGCTCTTTCTTGATTCGGTGGGTGGTGGTGCATGGCCGTTCTTAGTTGGTGGAGCGATTTGTCTGGTTAATTCCGGTAACGAACGAGACTCTAGCCTGCTAAATAGGCGTCGCCATTTAGGTGTGCGCGATCTCGGTCGCGCAACTCACTGGCGACGTATTAAAATTCTTCTTAGAGGGACCGGCGGCTTCGAGCCGCACGAGATTGAGCAATAACAGGTCTGTGATGCCCTTAGATGTCCTGGGCCGCACGCGCGCTACACTGAAGGAATCAGCATGTTCTCCCTGGCCTAGAGGCCCGGGCAACCCGTTGAAACTCCTTCGTGCTGGGGATTGGGGTTTGCAATTATCCCCCATAAACGAGGAATTCCTAGTAAGCGCGAGTCATAAGCTCGCGTTGATTACGTCCCTGCCCTTTGTGCACACCGCCCGTCGCTACTACCGATTGAATGATTTAGTGAGGTCTTCGGACCGACACGCGGTGGCTTCACGGCCGTCGGCGTTGCTGGGAAGTTGACCAAACTTGATCATTTAGAGGAAGTAAAAGTCGTAACAAGGTTTCCGTAGGGGAACCTGCGGAAGGATCATTATCGTAATAAAAGAACAATTTTGTTTTTTTTAATTACATAAACAAACCACACACACACATACGCGGCGGAGTAGAACTGATGCGAGCTCCCGTCTTA
>FR990064.1:112500-115000 GCA_905404095.1 Glaucopsyche alexis | reverse complement strand
ACGGGTAACGGGGAATCAGGGTTCGATTCCGGAGAGGGAGCCTGAGAAACGGCTACCACATCCAAGGAAGGCAGCAGGCGCGCAAATTACCCACTCCCGGCACGGGGAGGTAGTGACGAAAAATAACGATACGGGACTCTTACGAGGCCTCGTAATCGGAATGAGTACACTTTAAATATTTTAACGAGGAACAATTGGAGGGCAAGTCTGGTGCCAGCAGCCGCGGTAATTCCAGCTCCAATAGCGTATACTAAAATTGTTGCGGTTAAAAAGCTCGTAGTTGCATTTGTGCGCCGCGCTGTCGGTGCACCGCATCCGCGGTGATACTGACACGTTTGCGGAGCATATCGTCGGTGAGCCGACGGTAAAACGTCGGTTCAATATCAAAATCCTATCGCGGTGCTCTTCAGTGAGTGTCGAGGTGGGCCGACAATTTTACTTTGAACAAATTAGAGTGCTCAAAGCGGGCTCAAAATGCCGCTTGAATATTTCGTGCATGGAATAATAGAATATGATCTCGGTTCTATTTTGTTGGTTTTCAGAACTCCGAGGTAATGATTAATAGGGATAACTGGGGGCATTCGTATTGCGACGTTAGAGGTGAAATTCTTGGATCGTCGCAAGACGAACATCAGCGAAAGCATTTGCCAAAGGTGTTTTCATCAATCAAGAACGAAAGTTAGAGGTTCGAAGGCGATTAGATACCGCCCTAGTTCTAACCGTAAATATGTCATCTAGCGATCCGCCGACGTTAATACAATGGCTCGGCGGGCAGCTTCCGGGAAACCAAAGATTTTGGACTCCGGGGGGAGTATGGTTGCAAAGCTGAAACTTAAAGGAATTGACGGAAGGGCACCACCAGGAGTGGAGCCTGCGGCTTAATTTGACTCAACACGGGAAATCTCACCAGGCCCGGACACCGGAAGGATTGACAGATTAACAGCTCTTTCTTGATTCGGTGGGTGGTGGTGCATGGCCGTTCTTAGTTGGTGGAGCGATTTGTCTGGTTAATTCCGGTAACGAACGAGACTCTAGCCTGCTAAATAGGCGTCGCCATTTAGGTGTGCGCGATCTCGGTCGCGCAACTCACTGGCGACGTATTAAAATTCTTCTTAGAGGGACCGGCGGCTTCGAGCCGCACGAGATTGAGCAATAACAGGTCTGTGATGCCCTTAGATGTCCTGGGCCGCACGCGCGCTACACTGAAGGAATCAGCATGTTCTCCCTGGCCTAGAGGCCCGGGCAACCCGTTGAAACTCCTTCGTGCTGGGGATTGGGGTTTGCAATTATCCCCCATAAACGAGGAATTCCTAGTAAGCGCGAGTCATAAGCTCGCGTTGATTACGTCCCTGCCCTTTGTGCACACCGCCCGTCGCTACTACCGATTGAATGATTTAGTGAGGTCTTCGGACCGACACGCGGTGGCTTCACGGCCGTCGGCGTTGCTGGGAAGTTGACCAAACTTGATCATTTAGAGGAAGTAAAAGTCGTAACAAGGTTTCCGTAGGGGAACCTGCGGAAGGATCATTATCGTAATAAAAGAACAATTTTGTTTTTTTTTAATTACATAAACAAACCACACACACACACATACGCGGCGGAGTAGAACTGATGCGAGCTCCCGTCTTATCCCACGTACACACTAGTAACTGCACACTCATAGTACACTATCACGTTCGATTTACGTTGACTGGCAAGAATCCGCGCCACGAGTAACGAACTAATTGTGTGCGTGCGGCGAACGTTACGGCGGCGATAGATGGCGACGCGCGCGTCCGCTCTGTGTATGTATGTACTGTCATAAAATTATTAGCGGTAAATTTAAAATTGATTTTTCACACCCAGTGACATGAGTCTGCGGCGGAGAGGAACTGGTGCGCCTGCGCGCGTACCTCTCGTTTCGTACACTAGTAACTGCACACACTTCTTTTGAAAAGTACACAATCGCGTTCGCGTTACGTTGACTGGCAAGAATCCGCGCCACGAGTTTCGAGAACTAATCGTGTGCGTGTGCAGTGAACGAGTGCGTGTATCGTGCATATATTTATATATTTATATATTATATATATCACGAGAGAGAGGTTCGTTAGCTTGTCGCGTCCGCACGTTGACGAAAATTTACATGAGCGGTGAACGAATGACTCACGTGACTTTATTATTATTATTATTATATAATATTATATCGTCCGTAGTCTGTTTGTTTGATATAAGAATATATATTTTTTGATTTTTCACACCCAGTGACATATATATTGTGTGTTAATTTTAACACATTTAAAAACCATTACCCTGGACGGTGGATCACTTGGCTCGCGGGTCGATGAAGAACGCAGTTAACTGCGCGTCATAGTGTGAACTGCAGGACACATTTGAACATCGACATTTCGAACGCACATTGCGGTCCGTGGAGAAACATCCAGGACCACTCCTGTCTGAGGGCCGGCTGTATAAAATCATATACCACACTGTTCGTTTCGGCGAACAATTGACGGTTCCGAAC
>FR990064.1:85000-107500 GCA_905404095.1 Glaucopsyche alexis | reverse complement strand
ACATGTGTAATTGTGCAATCAAATGTGTTGTGTGTGGCGCTTTTTTTACAATCTGTAAATACGCGTACAAAGATTATTATGATTTTTTTATTTATTATTGTTTGAACAAATGAACTTATTCAAATATAATATTTATTATACTTTATTGTGTAAATATTATGGATTAATAATATTATTTAATGATAATATGATTATTTTGATTCTCAGCTTCGCGTATCGTTTCAATGCGCGAACTGACCACGATTTTTTTCCCCTATAGACGTCTCTACATTTCCAATGCGCGTAAAGGCTTACACAGATAATTCCACAGCTGAAATGATATTTGTTGTTTTTGTCTCACACACAAGATGGAGTCGAAGTGTACTAACTAGTATTTAACCCAACGAAATTACACGCACGCATATTACACCAACCAATATAAGCACATTCGGACTGTCAATCGATTAATCATAATAAGAGTATGAGCTGATAATTATTCGTTTATTTGTATATTTCAATGCGCGAACTGACCACAAATTATCGACTAGTATACGAGACTCTACATTTCCATAAATCGATAATATATAGAATATAAATACAATTACTACATATTACTAATTATTATTAATTCTAATTACACAAGATGGATCCAAAGTAACCAACGTATACGTTGTTATACGTACTAAAGGTACCTTCGATATAGGGATATTGTATTATAGGTAGAGAGGCTATCATACCATATGAAAAGTCCCTAGAGAGTTAGGTTAGTTTATGTTAGGTTTGTTGTTTGGTAAGGTGTTAGGTTAGATGTTAGGTATGGTGTTAGGTCAGGTCAGGTTAGGTTAGTTGTTTACACATTTCGATTTTTTTTTTTTTTTTTTTAATTTTATATTTTATATATAAATCGTTATTTAAATAGGTACAATGATAAGAATTATATTTAAAAAAAAAAAAAAAAAAAAAAAAAAAAAAGACATACAGACAGACAATTGTACATGTATATATAAAATAAATGATAATAAAATATCCGAACCGATATTATCCATACATACATTACATACATACATACATACATACATACATACATACATACATACATACATACATACATACATACATACATACATACATCAATATAATAAATGCATACGCGTAAATATTTAATTTTTATAAAAAATAAAATTATCTTTTGTAATTACATAAAATAAAATAGTATTATAGTGTGCGCTAGCGCGAGGTCTGCACGGCGCATTCGTATATGTATGGGTGGAGCGCGTCGTGACTAGCGTCGCGTCTCTCACATACGACGTGTCGACCGACGGACCAGCGAAACGTCGCGATGTTCTCATCGTTTCGATGAAAACTGAACGGTGGTAGCTGTAGTTCGTTTATGTTCTTGTTGTCGTGCGAGCACATATTACTAGCGCGGCGCATCTTGAATGCGCCGTTGGTATAGTGCGCGTCGCGTTTGGAACTCAAACGGTCGTGAAAATTTAAACAACTTAATTGTTGTGTTCAAATTCTGTACTATGTATATGAGTTGTAATATCATAATATGGTGGTTTGATCTCTCCCGTACCGGGCGACTATCATTATGTTTACGAGTTAAATGTTAAACTCTATTATTTAAAATGATGATAGATCTCGTAATATGGAACGTTCGTATATACGGTAGCTTTGTTGCTCCGTTTATGATTGAAAAAAAATATTATGTATGACATAATATATTTTTTTCTTTTGTGTTTTAATAATGACGAGTCACCGCGCGCGCACGCGGTCTAACCGTGTGTGTGCGCGTGCACCGTCGTCGTCAGGACAGTTGACGCGGCGAACTTTGAGCGATTCGAAGAGATTCGATCGCTCTGACGGTTAGCTCCCTGGTTGATCCTGCCAGTAGTTATATGCTTGTCTCAAAGATTAAGCCATGCATGTCTCAGTGCAAGCCGTATTAAGGCGATACCGCGAATGGCTCAATATATCAGTTTTGGTTCCTTAGATCTTACTCAGTTACTTGGATAACTGTGGTAATTCTAGAGCTAATACATGCAATCAGAACTCTGACCAGTTATGGGATGAGTGCTTTTATTAGATCAAAACCAATCGACGGAGGGCCTCGCGTTCTAAGTCGTTAATTTTGATGAATCTGGATAACTTTTGCCGATCGCATGGTCCAGTACCGGCGACGCATCTTTCAAATGTCTGCCTTATCAACTTTCGATGGTAGTTTCTGCGACTACCATGGTTGTCACGGGTAACGGGGAATCAGGGTTCGATTCCGGAGAGGGAGCCTGAGAAACGGCTACCACATCCAAGGAAGGCAGCAGGCGCGCAAATTACCCACTCCCGGCACGGGGAGGTAGTGACGAAAAATAACGATACGGGACTCTTACGAGGCCTCGTAATCGGAATGAGTACACTTTAAATATTTTAACGAGGAACAATTGGAGGGCAAGTCTGGTGCCAGCAGCCGCGGTAATTCCAGCTCCAATAGCGTATACTAAAATTGTTGCGGTTAAAAAGCTCGTAGTTGCATTTGTGCGCCGCGCTGTCGGTGCACCGCATCCGCGGTGATACTGACACGTTTGCGGAGCATATCGTCGGTGAGCCGACGGTAAAACGTCGGTTCAATATCAAAATCCTATCGCGGTGCTCTTCAGTGAGTGTCGAGGTGGGCCGACAATTTTACTTTGAACAAATTAGAGTGCTCAAAGCGGGCTCAAAATGCCGCTTGAATATTTCGTGCATGGAATAATAGAATATGATCTCGGTTCTATTTTGTTGGTTTTCAGAACTCCGAGGTAATGATTAATAGGGATAACTGGGGGCATTCGTATTGCGACGTTAGAGGTGAAATTCTTGGATCGTCGCAAGACGAACATCAGCGAAAGCATTTGCCAAAGGTGTTTTCATCAATCAAGAACGAAAGTTAGAGGTTCGAAGGCGATTAGATACCGCCCTAGTTCTAACCGTAAATATGTCATCTAGCGATCCGCCGACGTTAATACAATGGCTCGGCGGGCAGCTTCCGGGAAACCAAAGATTTTGGACTCCGGGGGGAGTATGGTTGCAAAGCTGAAACTTAAAGGAATTGACGGAAGGGCACCACCAGGAGTGGAGCCTGCGGCTTAATTTGACTCAACACGGGAAATCTCACCAGGCCCGGACACCGGAAGGATTGACAGATTAACAGCTCTTTCTTGATTCGGTGGGTGGTGGTGCATGGCCGTTCTTAGTTGGTGGAGCGATTTGTCTGGTTAATTCCGGTAACGAACGAGACTCTAGCCTGCTAAATAGGCGTCGCCATTTAGGTGTGCGCGATCTCGGTCGCGCAACTCACTGGCGACGTATTAAAATTCTTCTTAGAGGGACCGGCGGCTTCGAGCCGCACGAGATTGAGCAATAACAGGTCTGTGATGCCCTTAGATGTCCTGGGCCGCACGCGCGCTACACTGAAGGAATCAGCATGTTCTCCCTGGCCTAGAGGCCCGGGCAACCCGTTGAAACTCCTTCGTGCTGGGGATTGGGGTTTGCAATTATCCCCCATAAACGAGGAATTCCTAGTAAGCGCGAGTCATAAGCTCGCGTTGATTACGTCCCTGCCCTTTGTGCACACCGCCCGTCGCTACTACCGATTGAATGATTTAGTGAGGTCTTCGGACCGACACGCGGTGGCTTCACGGCCGTCGGCGTTGCTGGGAAGTTGACCAAACTTGATCATTTAGAGGAAGTAAAAGTCGTAACAAGGTTTCCGTAGGGGAACCTGCGGAAGGATCATTATCGTAATAAAAGAACAATTTTGTTTTTTTTTAATTACATAAACAAACCACACACACACACATACGCGGCGGAGTAGAACTGATGCGAGCTCCCGTCTTATCCCACGTACACACTAGTAACTGCACACTCATAGTACACTATCACGTTCGATTTACGTTGACTGGCAAGAATCCGCGCCACGAGTAACGAACTAATTGTGTGCGTGCGGCGAACGTTACGGCGGCGATAGATGGCGACGCGCGCGTCCGCTCTGTGTATGTATGTACTGTCATAAAATTATTAGCGGTAAATTTAAAATTGATTTTTCACACCCAGTGACATGAGTCTGCGGCGGAGAGGAACTGGTGCGCCTGCGCGCGTACCTCTCGTTTCGTACACTAGTAACTGCACACACTTCTTTTGAAAAGTACACAATCGCGTTCGCGTTACGTTGACTGGCAAGAATCCGCGCCACGAGTTTCGAGAACTAATCGTGTGCGTGTGCAGTGAACGAGTGCGTGTATCGTGCATATATTTATATATTAATATATTATATATATCACGAGAGAGAGGTTCGTTAGCTTGTCGCGTCCGCACGTTGACGAAAATTTACATGAGCGGTGAACGAATGACTCACGTGACTTTATTATTATTATTATTATATAATATTATATCGTCCGTAGTCTGTTTGTTTGATATAAGAATATATATTTTTTGATTTTTCACACCCAGTGACATATATATTGTGTGTTAATTTTAACACATTTAAAAACCATTACCCTGGACGGTGGATCACTTGGCTCGCGGGTCGATGAAGAACGCAGTTAACTGCGCGTCATAGTGTGAACTGCAGGACACATTTGAACATCGACATTTCGAACGCACATTGCGGTCCGTGGAGAAACATCCAGGACCACTCCTGTCTGAGGGCCGGCTGTATAAAATCATATACCACACTGTTCGTTTCGGCGAACAATTGACGGTTCCGAACAACGGTCGTCGCGCTATTATAGTGCGGCGTATCGTGTGTACGGTCCGTTTAAAAATATTTATATAGCGCGCACATTTCTTTTCGACCGCCAATCCTGACCGGTGAGGCGGACGTTGAGAGTGCTGCGTGTTGTGTGTGGTGTGCACCGAGCGCGCTCTCGTTAACGACGTGCTCCGCCACCGACGCTCCGTGAAGCTATATTTTGCGCGAGCGATTATCGGTTCAAGGCGTAGCACTCGAACGTTGTCGTTGACGTGTAGAATGCGCTCAGACGCACGCACGCACACTAGTAGGCGGACTCGACGTCCGAAGGGCGCGTCGTCGACGCCGACGTACCCGTGTAAGCGTGGTACTGAGGCGAAGTCGTTGCGCTGACGGATATCGCGTCTGCCTCAAATTTTTATCGTTGGCCTCAGATCAGGGAGGATCACCCGCCGAATTTAAGCATATTAGTAAGCGGAGGAAAAGAAACTAACTAGGATTTCCTTAGTAGCGGCGAGCGAACAGGAAAGAGCCCAGCACTGAATCCCGCGGTCGTCTCGGTCGCGGGAGATGTGGTGTTCGGGAGGTTCCGCTTTCTCGTCGTCGCCGCGCCTGTCCAAGTTCGCCTTGAACGGGGCCGTTTATCCGTAGAGGGTGCCAGGCCCGTAGCGACGGTGCGAGGCGGCGAGAGGAGCTCTCCTAAGAGTCGGGTTGCTTGAGAGTGCAGCCCTAAGTGGGTGGTAAACTCCATCTAAGGCTAAATATTACCGCGAGACCGATAGCGAACAAGTACCGTGAGGGAAAGTTGAAAAGAACTTTGAAGAGAGAGTTCAAGAGTACGTGAAACCGTTCAGGGGTAAACCTGCGAAACTCGAATGAACGAACGGAGAGATTCATCGTCATTCGGCGGCGTACGGGCGTGCGCCTCGATGTGTGTCGATCGTTTCGGCGATTCGGCGCGCACGGGACGCGTCCGTCGACGTCCGTCGACGGCGTGCACTTCTCTCTTAGTAATGCATCGCGACCCGTTCGGGGTCGGCCTAAGCGCCTCTCGGGAGTCCGTCGGTGAGCGTCTCGGCGTTCGCTGGCGTACCGTGTCGGGTTGCCGGCCGGCCGTTGCGGACGGTATCAATGATGGATAATACGCTTCAATGCGAATCGCGCACGCGTTTACGCGCGTCCGGCCCGACGCAAGCTAGCGTCCCGGCGGATGTCCTGCCCAAGTGCGGACGTACGTCGGTCGTTGCTGTTTGTCGCCGCCGTGCAGTCTCGGACTGTGCGCGTCTCTGTCTGCGATGATTCTGTTTCGGGCACTCGCAGGACCCGTCTTGAAACACGGACCAAGGAGTCTAGCATGTGTGCGAGTCATTGAGTATGTATCAAAAGACAAAACTGAAAGGCGCAACGAAAGTGAAGGCGTGCGCTTGTCGCGCGCTCAGGGAGGATGGAGCGTCGGTCTCGGTCGACCTCTCGCACTCCCTAGGCGTCTCGTTTCCAATCAGTGAATGCGGGCGCGCTATGAGCACAGATGCTGGGACCCGAAAGATGGTGAACTATGCCTGGTCAGGTCGAAGTCAGGGGAAACCCTGATGGAGGACCGTAGCGATTCTGACGTGCAAATCGATCGTCGGAACTGGGTATAGGGGCGAAAGACTAATCGAACCATCTAGTAGCTGGTTCCGTCCGAAGTTTCCCTCAGGATAGCTGGCGTCGATTGTTAACAGTCCCATCCGGTAAAGCGAATGATTAGAGGCATTGGGGCCGAAACGACCTCAACCTATTCTCAAACTTTAAATGGGTGAGAACTCCGGCTTACTCGAACTATGAAGCCGGAGATCTGATGACGGTGCCAAGTGGGCCAATTTTGGTAAGCAGAACTGGCGCTGTGGGATGAACCAAACGTAGTGTTAAGGCGCCTAAAAAACGCTCATGGGACACCATGAAAGGCGTTGGTCGCTCATGACAGCAGGACGGTGGCCATGGAAGTCGGAATCCGCTAAGGAGTGTGCAACGACTCACCTGCCGAAGCAACCAGCCCTGAAAATGGATGGCGCTGAAGCGTTTTGCCTATACACTACCGTTACGGGCAAGTGCGTCGCGTATGCGTCATTATGCCGTAACGAGTAGGACGTGCGCGGCGGAGAGCGCAGAAGGGTCTGGGCGTGAGCCCGCCTGGAGCCTCCGTCGGTGCAGATCTTGGTGGTAGTAGCAAATACTCCAGCGAGGCCCTGGAGGACTGACGTGGAGAAGGGTTTCGCGTGAACAGTAGTTGCTCGCGAGTCAGTCGATCCTAAGCTCAAGGAGAGATCTTATGTCGATGTGGCGTGTTTTCTATGTGAGATAAACAACGCCCTTTGAGCGAAAGGGAATCCGGTTCCTATTCCGGAACCCGGCAGCGGAACCGTTTCAATAATCGTTCCCTCGTTTCTAACGAGTGTTCGACGGGGTAACCCAAAGTGGCCTGAAGACGCCGCCGAGGGGTCCGGGAAGAGTTTTCTTTTCTGCCTGAGCGTTCGAGTTCCATGGAATCCTATAGAAGGGAGATATGGTTCGGAACGCGAAGAGCACCGCATTTGCGGCGGTGTCCGGATACTCTCTGCGGACCTTGAAAATTCAGGTGAGGGATGTACGTGGAGATGTCGCGCCGGTTCGTACCCATATCCGCAGCAGGTCTCCAAGGTGAAGAGCCTCTAGTCGATAGAATAATGTAGGTAAGGGAAGTCGGCAAATTGGATCCGTAACTTCGGAATAAGGATTGGCTCTGAGGACCGGGGCGTGTCGGGTTTGGACGGGAAGCGGATGCGGCCGGTGCCGGGCCTGGTCGATGCTCGTGCGTCTTTCGGGGCGCGTGGGCGGAATCCGGACCCGCGTTCCGGCCTTCCGCGGATCTTCCTAGCCGTAAGGCCGTGTCGTGAGAGTCTCGCGCTCGATCGGCGCGGTTCTGTACGACCGCCGTTCAACGGTCAGCTCAGAACTGGCACGGACAAGGGGAATCCGACTGTCTAATTAAAACAAAGCATTGCGATGGCCCTCGCGGGTGTTGACGCAATGTGATTTCTGCCCAGTGCTCTGAATGTCAACGTGAAGAAATTCAAGCAAGCGCGGGTAAACGGCGGGAGTAACTATGACTCTCTTAAGGTAGCCAAATGCCTCGTCATCTAATTAGTGACGCGCATGAATGGATTAACGAGATTCCCGCTGTCCCTATCTACTACTTCGGTGCCGACCGCCGACGCGTACGCATCGTTTTAGAGCGCTCCGCTATAATAAATTATTTTAATTTATTATTAGCTTCCACTGTGTATTGTCTGTGCATTCATTACGTGTATAGGTAAGTGCAGTGTTCCTAGTGTCCCTGTTCGGTCGAGGCGTGCCTCCCCAGGGAATAGGAGGAAGAAAAGTGCGATTTGGACGCGGTGTTTGTTAGTGGTAAGTCTTCAAACATTTTTAGAGCATAGTTAATACGTGTACAGACGATAGTTAGCTTTAGTTTGTTAGTATTAGTTAGTGCCTAGGTTTGAACTTACTTTATCTTACTATTTTAGTACTTTTTAATATTTATTAGTGTTAGTTTTCAAAACCACGTGCGACCACGTGCTCGCAACGCGGTTTTTGACATTGATAGACAGTGACAGTGACACTTGTGTCAATCGAGTGACAGGTGACAGGTGGCAGCTGACAGCTCGGTGTTGCCAGTAGTATTGCGTGTACTGATACAAGTAGTTGGCCCCAACAACTACGTCCAACATGTCAGAGCCAGAGGGTGGCGGGAAACCGCCCCCACTCTCATCACCTCCGCAGCCCTTCCAGCCGCGCAAGTCGCTGCTCCGCACGCCCCCTCCCGCCATTCCGCCTCCCCCGATGACGTACACAACGACATCGGATGAGGAGTCGGCGGCGGAGGCTGTGGCTGCGAGCGCGGCCCAGCGCTACTACGAGGAAATGTTGGAAGCAATAAGGTCTCCACAGAGATCTCCAACTCAGGCATCCAGCAGCAGCACCCAGCCGCAAGCCGGGAAGAGGTTTTTGTCGCCAGAGGAAGCAGCGTCTGCAGCCAAAAAGAGGCAAAAGAGACGACTAGTCCGACCATGCCTTCCAACTCTCAATTTCGAGGAAGATAATACGCAAACGCAGGACAGTAACACGGGGACTCCGAATATGGACTTCAGGACGCCATGCTCGACAGATGCTGAGGACGAAATGCAACAACAAGAGTTTGATAAACTGGGTACTAGGGGGCTAATCACCATGGCCAACAAGGCCGCGGCACAGATCAACAATATAGTAAGGTCACCGGTCTCCAGATTAAACAAGTCAGACAGCGCACGTGTCTCTGAAGAGGTTGCCAAGATGACTGAGATTGTCGCGCATCTGGCAGTAATGGTGGGAGAAAAGACTAAAGTAGCCGAAGTAGGTAACGCAAAGCTCAGCAGCCTAAAGGATGCATTAGACAATGAGAGGAAACTCGCTGAGGAGGAGAGACGCAGAGCAGAAACAGCGGCCCAAGTCCGCTATATAGCACCGCCGTCGACCTTTGCCGACAAAGTGCGTGGAAGTCCGAGTGGACCAATAATCAAAATCATACCCACAACCATTGAAGGCAAAACGGCGGAAACTACGAAGGAAATGCTTAAGACCTCCATCGCCCCCGCCGCCTTGGATATAAAAGTGGATAGGCTGAAGAAGATATCAGGAGCAGCAGTGTTAGTGCAAACTCGCACAACACAAGACCTTGATAGGCTAAAGGCAGCAATGCCCGATACCCTAAGGACGGAACCACTCAGGGGTCGTCAGCCTCTAGTCGCCTTGCGAAACGTGGATGGGAGCCATCATGATTTGGCAGAGCTCCTCAAATGCATTAAGGACCAAAACTTAAGGGAGAATGCTGATTGGACATTAGAACGCCTCCAAAAATGCAGCCAGCTTGCATTCAAGAAAAGCAGATCTGGAGGAAGCAGGACAACATATGTACTAAGATGCGACCCCCAATTGAGAAAATGCTTGATATCTAAGAAGAGATTATATATCGGATGGGAGGTGATCGATGTTGAGGATTTTACTACGGAAATTTGCTGCCGACGGTGTCAGACGTACGGGCACTCGGTAAAGGGATGCAGAGCAGAGAACCCAACATGTGGCCAATGCGGAATCACTGGGCACTCCGAGGAAGGCTGCAAGGAAACTATACGAAGATGTGCAACCTGTCATAAATTTGGTCACACGAAGACAGCCCTAGAGCACAGAACAGCCAGCCCAGATTGCCCTGCCAGAAAATACGCAGAAAGAAGATTGGTCGAATCAACAAATTACTAATGGCGGGCAACAGTAAAATCACCGTCGGTCAGATCAACTTGGCGGGGGCACAGACTGCCACCACAGAGTTACCCCTAGTTGCTGAAGAGTTAGGGCTAGACGTCGTTCTGGTCCAGGAACATTACCCTGGCCCTGCTCTTCGTGCCGCGGCAAACAACATCCTGCAGAGCGGCGAAAGTGCCAAGGCGGGTATCTATGTTCGTCGGAGGGACTTGGCGTGCGCTGTCTTACAACACCTGTCAACCACACACTGTTTAGTGTGTCATGTACTCAATGACAAAGACGGCGTATACCTTGTCTCTGCGTACTTCCAGTACAGCGACGACATAGATATCCACCTGCAACATCTAGGCACTGTCCTTGCCTCCTTGAGAGGCAAGAGACTTATCATAGGGGTAGACTCAAATGCGCACTCTCCGATGTGGTACTGCGAAGAGAGACAGTACACTGGACGCGGACCAGACGTCACGCACCGTCGAGAGTCGATGGAAGCGTTTATCCTGGCACATGGGCTCCGCTTGGCCAACGCTGAAGACCAGCCGGCCACGTTCTCTACGACGAACGGAACGTCCAACATCGACCTGACATTAACAAAAGGCACCCTGGTAACGGGGTGGAGGGTGCATGAGAACGCTATAGACAGTGACCATAGGCTGATAACATTCGTGGTGGCAAAGGATCCAACTTCTGGCGCAGAGCCGAACGAAGAGCCAATGAGGTTTCGGGAGCGTGGTGTGGATTGGGGGCTCTTCGAAGACGAGATCCAAAAAAGATTAGGTGACTTTAGTTGGAATGCTTCCGCAGAAGTGGTCTGTGCAAAATTCACCAAATTGGTGAAGAGCACGGCCACACGCATCCTGGGACTTTGTAAGGGGGGGAGAACAGAGCGTGGGTACGAGTGGTGGACGCCGGTCCTGGACCGACTTCGCCGCGAGACCTACAGCTCGCGCAGAGCTTGGCAGGCGAGTCGGAAGGGCAACTGCCCGGATGAGGAGGCTTCCAAGCTGCGCTTTCATGTGCTTAGGAGTAGATACAGGTTTGCCATGAAGGAGGCGCAACTTAAGTATTTTAGATCCGTAGCAGAATCGGGAAACCAGGACCCTTGGGGCCAGGCGTACCGTGTCGCGTGCGGGAGGCTTCGGCCTCCTAGCAATGTAGTCAATGGCACGAAACATGCCGAAGGTTATGCTGGGGGAGTCGAGGAGGCCATGCACAGCCTCATGCATGCTCTGTGTCCGGACGACGATGTGTCCAGAGACACGGAGTATCACCGGCAAGTGCGGTTTGTGGCAGCCGCGATTCCCGCAGGAGAAGATGCTCCTCCTCCGACGGAAGAAGTGGTCGCGACCATAGTAAGGGATCTTCCCAACACAGCACCGGGAATCGATGGGATCACCGCTCGAATTATAAGACACATTGGGGCAGCCGCGCCGCGAGAGTTTGCTGAAGTGTTTAGGCGATGTGTCCAGGAGGGCGTTTTTCCGCGAGTATGGAAGGACGGAAGGCTGATTGTCTTGCCCAAGGGCAACGGCAAGCCGCTTTCCGATCCTAAAGCCTACCGGCCCGTCACTCTGTTGCCGATCTTTGGTAAGATTTTAGAACGCGTAATGTTGAAATGCGCCACGCAAATGACAAGAGGTCTATCGGACTGCCAGCATGGGTTCACTCGAGGACGGTCGACGGTATCCGCTCTGAGGAAAATCCTCGGAACGGCTCGTGAGAGTTCGTCGAAATATGTTCAGGCGATTTTTCTAGACATCTCTGGGGCCTTTGATAATGCCTGGTGGCCGATGATCATGCTGAAAGCGAAAAGGGGGGGCTGTCCGCCAAACATCTATCGGATGCTGGCGGGCTACTTCACCGGACGCAGGGTAGGCATGTTCGTCGGTCGCAGGGTAGTGTGGAAGGCGGCCACTATGGGCTGTCCGCAGGGATCAGTGTTGGGTCCTTCGCTCTGGAACATCCTGATGGACGACTTGCTTCGATTGCCCCTCCCCGTGGGAGTGACATTCGTGGCCTATGCCGACGATGTGACGATCCTGATCGAGGGCGACTCACGTGCGGCTCTTGAGGCGAAAGCCTCAACTGCATTGCGGCTCGTTGGTGAATGGGGTGTCCGTAACAGGCTGGAATTCTCCCCTGCAAAATCGTCAACTATGACGGTAAAGGGGAAATTCCAGCGACCCCCAGTCATCAAATTCGGGACGAACTCTATCGGAAGCGTCGCGTCGACCACGGTGTTGGGAGTGGTAGTCGACTCAAGTCTGTCCTTCGCGCGCCACGCAGTATCTATAGGGGAAAGAGCGGCAAATTGCTTCGGCAAGATGTCGCGAGTATCGGCTAGCTCATGGGGGGTTAGGTACAGGGCCCTTCTGGTTCTGTACAGGGGAACCTTTGTGGCTACTGTGACATATGCGGCAGCATGTTGGTATGAGAGGGCGACCCTTCACGTTGTGCGGAGTGCGCTTCTGCGCACCCAGAGACCCGCCTTGATCCTTTTGACCAAGGCGTACCGCACGACGAGCACTGACGCCCTGGCAGTTCTGGCAGGGGTGCTTCCGGCCGACCTCGAGGTAATACGTGCAGGCAGACTAGGTGTGATGCGCGAGTCCGCGATTACCAAGGAGGAGCTTCGGAGTGCGAAACTCAGCGAACTTGAGTCCGCTTATGCCCTATGGCAGGAGCGTTGGGACGCATCGACAACGGGGAGGGAGTTATATCGCTTTTTCCCGGATGTGAAGGCCCGTTGCAAGGCCGTTTGGGTGGATCCTGACTATGAAACGTCGCAGCTGCTTACCGGTCACGGCTGTTTCAGAGGGAGGCTCCACAGATTGAATCTTTCCGACGTGGGGTCATGCTACTGCGGCGAAGCTGCGGTAGAAGACGTACACCACGCTATCTGGGAGTGCCCTCTGTACGGGGAGGCGCGTAGGGAGCTTTTGGATGGGATCGAAGTCTTCGGAGAGGGTCCGGTCTACTACTGCGACCTCGTTTCCTCGGCGGCGAACTTCGGACGGCTACGGGAATTCGCGCGACTATGGCACAGGATAAGAAGTGGACTGGAACGCCAAGAGAGAGCAAATGGAGGCAACTAAGGACGAAACCTAGATGGTAGAACCAGTACGCACTGTCGGAAGACACCGAAGTCGTATCTGTGTTGTCCGCCCCAGAAAGGGGAGAAGGACTTAGGGACAAATAGAAAGAGACTAAAGAACTTGTAGGGAATCAAGAATTGCGCACCCGAAGGGAAGAGCCCAGGACAGTAGGGTGCGCATTCCCATGCTTCGGCCCGTATAACCAAGATCGGTTGATAGGGCCATGGGTTGGTGGAGGGATTTGTCCCTATCTACTAGAAAATGTCTAGTGGCAAAGAAGAAATTATATATAGGATGGGAAGTGGTTGAAGTTGAGGACTACACTACTGAAATATGCTGCCGACGGTGCCAGACGTATGGACACCCAGAGAAGGGGTGCAAAGCAGACCAACCAACATGTGGTCTATGTGGCAACTCAGGGCACTCTATGGAAACCTGTAAAGAGACCATTCGCCGGTGCGCCACGTGCCACAAGTTTGGCCATACAAAGACTGCCCTAGAGCATAAAACGGCCAGTAATGAGTGCCCAGCCCGGAAATACGCCGAACGCAGAATGGTAGAAACCACTAACTACTAATGGCGGGCACTAATAAAATCACCGTCGGCCAGATAAACTTGGCGGGGGCACAAATAGCCACCACGGAGCTACCCCTAGTTGCCGAAGAGTTGGGGCTAGACGTCGTTCTGGTCCAGGAACATTACCCTGGCCCCGCTCTTCATACCGCGGCAAACACCATCTTGCAGAGCGGCGAAAGTGCCAAGGCGGGGATCTATGTTCGTCGGAGGGACTTGGCGTGCGCTGTCTTACAACACCTGTCCAACACACACTGCTTAGTGTGTCACGTACTAAATGACAAAGACGGCGTGTACCTTGTCTCTGCGTACTTTCAGTACAGCGACGACATAGATATCCACCTGGAACATCTAGGCACTGTCCTTGCCTCCTTGAGGGGCAAGAGACTTATCATAGGGGTAGACTCAAACGCGCACTCTCCGATGTGGTACTGCGAAGAGAGACAGTACACTGGACGCGGACCAGACGTCACGCACCGTCGAGAGTCGATGGAAGCGTTTATCCTGGCACATGGGCTCCGCTTGGCCAACGCTGAAGACCAGCCGGCCACGTTCTCTACGACGAACGGAACGTCCAACATCGACCTGACATTAACAAAAGGCACCCTGGTAACGGGGTGGAGGGTGCATGAGAACGCCATAGACAGTGACCATAGGCTGATAACATTCGTGGTGGCCAATGATCCTACTTCTGGCGCTGAGCCGAACGAAGAGCCAATGAGGTTTCGGGAGCGCGGTGTGGATTGGGGGCTCTTCGAAGACGAGATCCAAAAAAGATTGGGTGACTTTAGTTGGAATGCTTCCGCAGAAGTGGTCTGTGCAAAATTCACCAAATTGGTGAAGAGCACGGCCACACGCATCCTGGGACTTAGTAAGGGGGGGAGAACAGAGCGTGGGTATGAGTGGTGGACGCCGGTCCTGGACCGACTCCGCCGCGAGACCTACAGCGCGCGCAGAGCTTGGCAGGCGAGTCGGAAGGGCAACTGCCCGGATGAGGAGGCTTCCAAGCGGCGCTTTCATGTGCTTAGGAGTAGATACAGGTTTGCCATGAAGGAGGCGCAACTTAAGTTTTTCAGATCCGTATCAGAAACGGGAAACCAGGACCCTTGGGGCCAGGCGTACCGTGTCGCGTGCGGGAGGCTTCGGCCTCCTAGCAATGTAGTGAATGGCACGAAACATGCCGAAGGTTATGCTGGGGGAGTCGAGGAGGCCATGCACAGCCTTATGCATGCTCTGTGTCCGGACGACGATGTGTCCAGAGACACGGAGTATCACCGGCAAGTGCGGTTAGTGGCAGCCGCGATTCCCGCAGGAGAAGATGCTCCTCCTCCGACGGAAGAAGTGGTCGCGACCATAGTAAGGGATCTTCCCAACACAGCACCGGGAATCGATGGGATCACCGCTCGAATTATAAGACACATTGGGGCAGCCGCGCCGCGAGAGTTTGCTGAAGTGTTTAGGCGATGTGTCCAGGAGGGCGTTTTTCCGCGAGTATGGAAGGACGGAAGGCTGATTGTCTTGCCCAAGGGCAACGGCAAGCCGCTTTCCGATCCTAAAGCCTACCGGCCCGTCACTCTGTTGCCGATCTTTGGTAAGATTTTAGAACGCGTAATGTTGAAATGCGCCACGCAAATGACAAGGGGTCTATCGGACTGCCAGCATGGGTTCACTCGAGGACGGTCGACGGTATCCGCTCTGAGGAAAATCCTCGGAACGGCTCGTGAGAGTTCGTCGAAATATGTTCAGGCGATTTTTCTAGACATCTCTGGGGCCTTTGATAATGCCTGGTGGCCGATGATCATGCTGAAAGCGAAAAGGGGGGGCTGTCCGCCAAACATCTATCGGATGCTGGCGGGCTACTTCACCGGACGCAGGGTAGGCATGTTCGTCGGTCGCAGGGTAGTGTGGAAGGCGGCCACTATGGGCTGTCCGCAGGGATCAGTGTTGGGTCCTTCGCTCTGGAACATCCTGATGGACGACTTGCTTCGATTGCCCCTCCCCGTGGGAGTGACATTCGTGGCCTATGCCGACGATGTGACGATCCTGATCGAGGGCGACTCACGTGCGGCTCTTGAGGCGAAAGCCTCAACTGCATTGCGGCTCGTTGGTGAATGGGGTGTCCGTAACAGGCTGGAATTCTCCCCTGCAAAATCGTCAACTATGACGGTAAAGGGGAAGTTCCAGCGACCCCCAGTCATCAAATTCGGGACGAGCTCTATCGGAAGCGTCGCGTCGACCACGGTGTTGGGAGTGGTAGTCGACTCGAGTCTGTCCTTCGCGCGCCACGCAGTATCTATAGGGGAAAGAGCGGCAAATTGCTTCGGCAAGATGTCGCGAGTATCGGCTAGCTCATGGGGGGTTAGGTACAGGGCCCTTCTGGTTCTGTACAGGGGAACCTTTGTGGCTACTGTGACATATGCGGCAGCATGTTGGTATGAGAGGGCGACCCTTCACGTTGTGCGGAGTGCGCTTCTGCGCACCCAGAGACCCGCCTTGATCCTTCTGACCAAGGCGTACCGCACGACGAGCACTGACGCCCTGGCAGTTCTGGCAGGGGTGCTTCCGGCCGACCTCGAGGTAATACGTGCAGGCAGACTAGGTGTGATGCGCGAGTCCGCGATTACTAAGGAGGAGCTTCGGAGTGCGAAACTCAGCGAACTTGAGTCCGCTTATGCCCTATGGCAGGAGCGTTGGGACGCATCGACAACGGGGAGGGAGTTATATCGCTTTTTCCCGGATGTGAAGGCCCGTTGCAAGGCCGTTTGGGTGGATCCTGACTATGAAACGTCGCAGCTGCTTACCGGTCACGGCTGTTTCAGAGGGAGGCTTCACAGATTGAATCTTTCCGACGTGGGGTCATGCTACTGCGGCGAAGCTGCGGTAGAAGACGTACACCACGCTATCTGGGAGTGCCCTCTGTACGGGGAGGCGCGTAGGGAGCTTTTGGATGGGATCGAAGTCTTCGGAGAGGGTCCGGTCTACTACTGCGACCTCGTTTCCTCGGCGGCGAACTTCGGACGGCTACGGGAATTCGCGCGACTATGGCACAGGATAAGAAGTGGACTTGAACGCCAAGAGAGAGCAAATGGAGGCAACTAAGGACGAAACCTAGATGGTAGAACCAGTACGCACTGTCGGAAGACACCGAAGTCGTATCTGTGTTGTCCGCCCCAGAAAGGGGAGAAGGACTTAGGGACAAATAGAAAGAGACTAAAGAACTTGTAGGGAATCAAGAATTGCGCACCCGAAGGGAAGAGCCCAGGACAGTAGGGTGCGCATTCCCATGCTTCGGCCCGTATAACCAAGATCGGTTGATAGGGCCATGGGTTGGTGGAGGGATTTGTCCCTATCTACTATCTAGCGAAACCACAGCCAAGGGAACGGGCTTGGGAGAATCAGCGGGGAAAGAAGACCCTGTTGAGCTTGACTCTAGTCTGGCATTGTAAGGAGACATGAGAGGTGTAGCATAAGTGGGAGATCGTCTCGCGCGGTCGCCGCTGAAAAACCACTACTTTCATTGTTTCATTACTTACTCGGTTGGGCGGAAGCGGTGCGCGGTCGATCCAATCGACGTGCGTACGGTGTTTCGTTCCAAGCGTGCAGAGTGGCGACGTGGCGGCAACGCTCGTCGCCGTACAACTCCCGCGTGATCCGGTTCGAGGACACTGCCAGGCGGGGAGTTTGACTGGGGCGGTACATCTGTCAAAGAATAACGCAGGTGTCCTAAGGCCAGCTCAGCGAGGACAGAAACCTCGCGTAGAGCAAAAGGGCAAAAGCTGGCTTGATCCAGATGTTCAGTACGCATAGGGACTGCGAAAGCACGGCCTATCGATCCTTTAGTATAAAGAGTTTTTAGCAAGAGGTGCCAGAAAAGTTACCACAGGGATAACTGGCTTGTGGCGGCCAAGCGTTCATAGCGACGTTGCTTTTTGATCCTTCGATATCGGCTCTTCCTATCATTGCGAAGCAAAATTCGCCAAGCGTTGGATTGTTCACCCATCAAAAGGGAACGTGAGCTGGGTTTAGACCGTCGTGAGACAGGTTAGTTTTACCCTACTGATGGCTTGTCGTTGCGATAGTAATACTGCTCAGTACGAGAGGAACCGCAGTTTCGGACATTTGGTTCATGCACTCGGCCGAGCGGCCGGTGGTGCGAAGCTACCATCCGCGGGATTATGCCTGAACGCCTCTAAGGCCGAAGCCAGCCTAGCCGAATCCGGCAAGGATATACTCACTGTGGAGCCCCGAGAGTCGGGAGGCTCTAAACAATGTGACTTTACTAGTCGCGCTTTACTCGTAAGGTGCGACGTCGAAGCCCATTTGGAACGCGACGATCGGTGCTTACATGCTTAACGCGTGCATCACGGCGTCGAAGTTTCCGAATTAGCTCAGTTCGATGTCGGGGCTCGGAATAGTCTGTAGACGACTTACGTTCCAGGCGGGGTGTTGTGCTCGGTAGAGCAGCGTCGTGCTGCGATCTGTTGAGACTCAGCCCTACGCCAGGTGATTCGTCCGAGGACGTCTCTGCGTTTTGAGCACATTTGTACATTTGTTTGTACATATGTACATAATTATGTACATGTGTAATTGTGCAATCAAATGTGTTGTGTGTGGCGCTTTTTTTACAATCTGTAAATACGCGTACAAAGATTATTATGATTTTTTTATTTATTATTGTTTGAACAAATGAACTTATTCAAATATAATATTTATTATACTTTATTGTGTAAATATTATGGATTAATAATATTATTTAATGATAATATGATTATTTTGATTCTCAGCTTCGCGTATCGTTTCAATGCGCGAACTGACCACGATTTTTTTCCCCTATAGACGTCTCTACATTTCCAATGCGCGTAAAGGCTTACACAGATAATTCCACAGCTGAAATGATATTTGTTGTTTTTGTCTCACACACAAGATGGAGTCGAAGTGTACTAACTAGTATTTAACCCAACGAAATTACACGCACGCATATTACACCAACCAATATAAGCACATTCGGACTGTCAATCGATTAATCATAATAAGAGTATGAGCTGATAATTATTCGTTTATTTGTATATTTCAATGCGCGAACTGACCACAAATTATCGACTAGTATACGAGACTCTACATTTCCATAAATCGATAATATATAGAATATAAATACAATTACTACATATTACTAATTATTATTAATTCTAATTACACAAGATGGATCCAAAGTAACCAACGTATACGTTGTTATACGTACTAAAGGTACCTTCGATATAGGGATATTGTATTATAGGTAGAGAGGCTATCATACCATATGAAAAGTCCCTAGAGAGTTAGGTTAGTTTATGTTAGGTTTGTTGTTTGGTAAGGTGTTAGGTTAGATGTTAGGTATGGTGTTAGGTCAGGTCAGGTTAGGTTAGTTGTTTACACATTTCGATTTTTTTTTTTTTTTTTTTTAATTTTATATTTTATATATAAATCGTTATTTAAATAGGTACAATGATAAGAATTATATTTAATAAAAAAAAAAAAAAAAAAAAAAAAAAAGACATACAGACAGACAATTGTACATGTATATATAAAATAAATGATAATAAAATATCCGAACCGATATTATCCATACATACATTACATACATACATACATACATACATACATACATACATACATACATACATACATACATACATACATCAATATAATAAATGCATACGCGTAAATATTTAATTTTTATAAAAAATAAAATTATCTTTTGTAATTACATAAAATAAAATAGTATTATAGTGTGCGCTAGCGCGAGGTCTGCACGGCGCATTCGTATATGTATGGGTGGAGCGCGTCGTGACTAGCGTCGCGTCTCTCACATACGACGTGTCGACCGACGGACCAGCGAAACGTCGCGATGTTCTCATCGTTTCGATGAAAACTGAACGGTGGTAGCTGTAGTTCGTTTATGTTCTTGTTGTCGTGCGAGCACATATTACTAGCGCGGCGCATCTTGAATGCGCCGTTGGTATAGTGCGCGTCGCGTTTGGAACTCAAACGGTCGTGAAAATTTAAACAACTTAATTGTTGTGTTCAAATTCTGTACTATGTATATGAGTTGTAATATCATAATATGGTGGTTTGATCTCTCCCGTACCGGGCGACTATCATTATGTTTACGAGTTAAATGTTAAACTCTATTATTTAAAATGATGATAGATCTCGTAATATGGAACGTTCGTATATACGGTAGCTTTGTTGCTCCGTTTATGATTGAAAAAAAATATTATGTATGACATAATATATTTTTTTCTTTTGTGTTTTAATAATGACGAGTCACCGCGCGCGCACGCGGTCTAACCGTGTGTGTGCGCGTGCACCGTCGTCGTCAGGACAGTTGACGCGGCGAACTTTGAGCGATTCGAAGAGATTCGATCGCTCTGACGGTTAGCTCCCTGGTTGATCCTGCCAGTAGTTATATGCTTGTCTCAAAGATTAAGCCATGCATGTCTCAGTGCAAGCCGTATTAAGGCGATACCGCGAATGGCTCAATATATCAGTTTTGGTTCCTTAGATCTTACTCAGTTACTTGGATAACTGTGGTAATTCTAGAGCTAATACATGCAATCAGAACTCTGACCAGTTATGGGATGAGTGCTTTTATTAGATCAAAACCAATCGACGGAGGGCCTCGCGTTCTAAGTCGTTAATTTTGATGAATCTGGATAACTTTTGCCGATCGCATGGTCCAGTACCGGCGACGCATCTTTCAAATGTCTGCCTTATCAACTTTCGATGGTAGTTTCTGCGACTACCATGGTTGTCACGGGTAACGGGGAATCAGGGTTCGATTCCGGAGAGGGAGCCTGAGAAACGGCTACCACATCCAAGGAAGGCAGCAGGCGCGCAAATTACCCACTCCCGGCACGGGGAGGTAGTGACGAAAAATAACGATACGGGACTCTTACGAGGCCTCGTAATCGGAATGAGTACACTTTAAATATTTTAACGAGGAACAATTGGAGGGCAAGTCTGGTGCCAGCAGCCGCGGTAATTCCAGCTCCAATAGCGTATACTAAAATTGTTGCGGTTAAAAAGCTCGTAGTTGCATTTGTGCGCCGCGCTGTCGGTGCACCGCATCCGCGGTGATACTGACACGTTTGCGGAGCATATCGTCGGTGAGCCGACGGTAAAACGTCGGTTCAATATCAAAATCCTATCGCGGTGCTCTTCAGTGAGTGTCGAGGTGGGCCGACAATTTTACTTTGAACAAATTAGAGTGCTCAAAGCGGGCTCAAAATGCCGCTTGAATATTTCGTGCATGGAATAATAGAATATGATCTCGGTTCTATTTTGTTGGTTTTCAGAACTCCGAGGTAATGATTAATAGGGATAACTGGGGGCATTCGTATTGCGACGTTAGAGGTGAAATTCTTGGATCGTCGCAAGACGAACATCAGCGAAAGCATTTGCCAAAGGTGTTTTCATCAATCAAGAACGAAAGTTAGAGGTTCGAAGGCGATTAGATACCGCCCTAGTTCTAACCGTAAATATGTCATCTAGCGATCCGCCGACGTTAATACAATGGCTCGGCGGGCAGCTTCCGGGAAACCAAAGATTTTGGACTCCGGGGGGAGTATGGTTGCAAAGCTGAAACTTAAAGGAATTGACGGAAGGGCACCACCAGGAGTGGAGCCTGCGGCTTAATTTGACTCAACACGGGAAATCTCACCAGGCCCGGACACCGGAAGGATTGACAGATTAACAGCTCTTTCTTGATTCGGTGGGTGGTGGTGCATGGCCGTTCTTAGTTGGTGGAGCGATTTGTCTGGTTAATTCCGGTAACGAACGAGACTCTAGCCTGCTAAATAGGCGTCGCCATTTAGGTGTGCGCGATCTCGGTCGCGCAACTCACTGGCGACGTATTAAAATTCTTCTTAGAGGGACCGGCGGCTTCGAGCCGCACGAGATTGAGCAATAACAGGTCTGTGATGCCCTTAGATGTCCTGGGCCGCACGCGCGCTACACTGAAGGAATCAGCATGTTCTCCCTGGCCTAGAGGCCCGGGCAACCCGTTGAAACTCCTTCGTGCTGGGGATTGGGGTTTGCAATTATCCCCCATAAACGAGGAATTCCTAGTAAGCGCGAGTCATAAGCTCGCGTTGATTACGTCCCTGCCCTTTGTGCACACCGCCCGTCGCTACTACCGATTGAATGATTTAGTGAGGTCTTCGGACCGACACGCGGTGGCTTCACGGCCGTCGGCGTTGCTGGGAAGTTGACCAAACTTGATCATTTAGAGGAAGTAAAAGTCGTAACAAGGTTTCCGTAGGGGAACCTGCGGAAGGATCATTATCGTAATAAAAGAACAATTTTGTTTTTTTTTAATTACATAAACAAACCACACACACACACATACGCGGCGGAGTAGAACTGATGCGAGCTCCCGTCTTATCCCACGTACACACTAGTAACTGCACACTCATAGTACACTATCACGTTCGATTTACGTTGACTGGCAAGAATCCGCGCCACGAGTAACGAACTAATTGTGTGCGTGCGGCGAACGTTACGGCGGCGATAGATGGCGACGCGCGCGTCCGCTCTGTGTATGTATGTACTGTCATAAAATTATTAGCGGTAAATTTAAAATTGATTTTTCACACCCAGTGACATGAGTCTGCGGCGGAGAGGAACTGGTGCGCCTGCGCGCGTACCTCTCGTTTCGTACACTAGTAACTGCACACACTTCTTTTGAAAAGTACACAATCGCGTTCGCGTTACGTTGACTGGCAAGAATCCGCGCCACGAGTTTCGAGAACTAATCGTGTGCGTGTGCAGTGA